>VNJN01005870.1:0-128395 GCA_008042485.1 Drosophila mayri | reverse complement strand
AATAATGCAAATATAAATAAAAACTTTATTTTATTAATAAAACTAGTTCACAGAGCATGTAAACTGAACAGAAATATCAAATTTTAATACAGACGCATCAACTGTATTCCAATCCAAAGGATGTGCTTATATTTTTGGGAGTTTTTTATTTATGATAAGTAAAACATGAGTCATTTTTATTCAGACTCTCCCAATATTGCAATATAGCTAGATAAAACTGGCACAAGATTTAAAAAAGTCACTGCATGTGCGGCCAGGCAGTTAATTAAAGATTACATTAAATTGCCGCCACTGAATGGGGACTTATGCTGCAGGTTTTAACCAGCCAAATCTCCTATATAGGCTTTAACTAAATGGAAGCGTCACCTTCTCCGCCTTTCCCGCCAATAAATAAATAAAAATAAAATTATTCTGCTAGGCATCTTTTTACATAGCTACAGATTTTTTACATACATGACATATGTATGCGTATAACAGAGATTCAGTAGCTTACAGCTGCTGGAATCAACGATAAAATGTTATCTGTGAGACCCTATGTTACTGATAATATTATGTTAAGCCTATACTAAATCTAAACCTGCCTATAAAAAATTCAGAAAAAACCCATCGACCCGAAGCGGTCTCGAACCTGGGACCGCCGGTCTGACCGTCTAACATTGACAGGCCGGCTTAAAATATTACATATATTTTCTGGACATTTTTAAAATATTGTAAAGAAGCATGTATGACCGCGATTTTCTCAAAAACGTATGGATAGAAACTTATGAAATTCTCACCAAATGTTCTCTAATTCTTCCTTAGTAAGCCAGTAAATTTCTTACAGTTTTTGCTGTCCTACTTTGTATGGAGCAGATCCCGAGGTTAGTCTACTGTAATGCAATTTTCTCAAAAACTTATGGATAGGATTAAATGAAACTTGGCAGGATAAAACTACAATATATATCCTTTATCTTGGCATACCACTTATGTTGGCACATTTCCGACTTGCCGAGATATTAGAAAAATAGTGAAAACCTGATTTTTCAAAGGTTTTTTTAATAGATCCAAAGGTCAAATATCCCCAAAACCAGTAAAAAACATTAGTAAATTTATTTTTTAGTATTTAAAAACTTAAAATAAATAAAATATAAAAAATTTCTTCGTGTTCCATTTACCCACCGTTCCATTTCAACGCTAATTTGACGAAAATGAAAAATAATACCAAAAGATGCAGTGGCGTCCGCAGAGGATACATTTTTAAACTGTCCCATCCGCCCACACAGTTTAGATTTGCAGTTTAAGCAATCGCATATATATTTCTACTTCTCCAAATTTTTCTGTGAACCCAGAAAATATGTATAAACTGAAATACTTATGTACATTCATAATTTACTAAATAGAAAAGTACCCTTTCCCACGCCTTTCAATAGGAAACTCGGAATACTTATGCAAAATTGTTTAATTTTAATAGCTATAAAAAAAGACAATCACTAGGTATAAAGCATTGCCGCGAATATTCACTGGTAGTACAGTTCCAGATTCATGCCGTCGTGGATTTCATCTGCAAGAATGAAAAGTTTAATTTTTGGGTTCTCGGTAGATTGCTATCAGGCGTACAGTCGGATAGGCGAATGGGGTCCTTGTAGATCGTGTACCACTTTTTCAGGACTATCTTTTCGTGTTTGGTGCCCGTTTGTGCCGCAATGAGTTTCTTCAGGTCTCCAATGGTGTCGTCTGGGTTGCACTTGACGCGCACCTGCCAATTACAAAGGCTGGTTAGCCAGTTCCTATGTGCACTGCACTTACTTACCTTCTTGCCCAGGCGATCGTTGCACGTTATTTCAATCATTATTTAAGGTTTTAGTTGCGATTGCTGTAACTTCTTGTTTTTGTCGTGCCGATGTGGCCGGATCTGTTTAATGTTTTTTGGTTTGTATAATATGGTCACACAGCAATTTTTCCTGCAGTGGAGCTTCCACATTTTCACACTTTTTGGCTCTGGTATCACTATTTTGGTATTTTCATTTCGGAAAGACGTGATTTTCGTCGCGCCAGAGGAGGCTATTTTTAAAACCGCAGCGGCTCCCGCTACCAAGCCACACACTGTGCTAAACTAAGCCGAAAGAATTCTGCGAGTGCGGCGCGTCCTGAAAAAGTACAAAGTATGTGAATAATTTATATGCGAACTGCCCAAAGCAGTTTACATTGCTCAATCGAGGTTGTGGTGTTTTGTGTGTGTGTGTGCGTGCTTCGTTTTTTACAGCTAAGCTAGCCGCTGCCGGCGCCGACGCCGACTTCTGTGACGCAGCTGCGGAAAACTTGTTTGGGTTTTCATTTCACCGAAATACCTAATGTCTGCGCCCGTGTTGCGAACCCATTTTGGGTAGTTTGTGTACATATGTATTGATTATCGTTCGCTGTTTGTGTTTGGCGTGGCCGCCGAAGCACCCTGTGCCGCCGCCTCCCCACCCCTCGCGGCGTTTCCAGCGTTTCCCACCCGAGGAACCAACAACTCGGCAGCACTCCACGCCACGGTCACTGGCAAGCAATTCGCGAGCCGAATACGCCTGCGCCTATTTTTAGAAGCGTCTTTCTGGCCTGCCTGCAGATTGCGGCTGCTGGCTCCCCATTGCATTCTAATTAAAAACCGGGCAGTGCGCTCATTTCACTTCCACACGCATAGCGTTGCATAATGCGGCGTTATGCTCGATCCACTCCCCCTTCTGTGGGCTCACTCGAGCATTAAAGCAAAGATTACCCGCAAGTGTGTCAATCGTTTCGACATTGCCCCTTTTGTGGGAATTGGATTGGGAATGGGAATCCATTTTGGGCAGGCACACGAGTTTATTCCAGCTGCCCAATTGTAAACAATCCACGCCCCGATCTCCATATGTTTACTTGAAGTTTGTAGCTGGCCGTGTTAATTATTTTTCTTCTCTTGCAGCCACCACCGAGCAACCCAACCTTTTGTGGGCCCCGGGACCAAGCGAGGAGGAGCAAGACAGAATGAGTGAAGAAACCTATCAGATAGAGACGCGTCGCCGGTCGCGATCGAAGACGCCGTTCCTCCGCTCGAGCTGCGATCATGAGAACTGCGAGCACGCCGGCGAGGAGGGTCATGTGCACCACCACGTCAAGAAGAAGTCCCTGGCGGCGCCCAATGTGCAGTGAGTACCTGAGAATCAAATCCAAATAGATCGGTCCATATAAGGGGAAAGGGGCAGTTCCATTTACATTGCTCACTTGAGCCGTCGCGAGGGTCGGTCGCGTCACAACCAAAGCAATAACCCCACCGCAGTCTCTGTCTGTTTGTACGGTGTATGTTGCTGCCATGACGTCACCTCCTTGTTATTCACACTCGCAGTGAATCTACATTTCGAATCGACGAAACGAAAACGAAGGCAAATCCACATACAGGGTGCGGCGACTCGGCGAGCTTCGTTCGCTTTTGGCGCGCAATTCAAGCGAGCGTCGTAGCCGTTCGTTCGCTTGATGACGACATTCGGCCGTCAGCTATTTGGTTTTCACGTTCTGGCCACGAAAATGAGCATGTTGGGGCGTCGGGCCAACAGCCAATAGCGTCGAAGGCCACCTGGCTTTATGAGCATATTTTTGTATTTTTGTTTTGATACGCTGTACTAGCGCAGTTAGTCCAGTTCGGGCGGGCACGTTATCAGGGGCTTACTCACTCACATTCAAATATTTCCGTTAAATCTCATGGACCTGCTATCTACATCCCAACATTGCAGAACGATAGTGGAGGAGCATGTGGTGGAGTCGAGCAGCACTAGGAAGAATACGCGGAGCAAGGCCTTCGCTCAGCTGACCTCGGACTATTCGAGCGACGACATGACACCGGAGGCCAAGCGCAAGCAGCAGACCTCGACCACCACCACGGTCACGTCGATCTTCACAAAGCGCTCGGGCGGCGCCACATCTACCCCGCGGAACAGGAGCCAGTTGGAGACCACGCAGAACACGCTGAACTCCGCTCAGGAGAAGTTGAACCAGTCGAATGGTAACCTTAGTTCCGGGAATGTCAGCGACTATCTGGCCTACATCGAGTATAGGGATGCCGGAGAGTACTGGAAGTACGTTTAGTAACCTTAATATTCTCAGAGCTTAGACTAATACTTTAAAAACTTGCAGTAAAACCCCCAAGACGGACTACACCTATTCGGAGCTGTCTCCGCACCGCCGTCACCTGGCCCCAGGTGTAGTTGCTATGCCGAACATGTCGCGGCGGAGCCTGGGAAACCATGACGAGCGTGTCAATTACATGGTTCAGCAGAACCCCGAACAAGAGGAATTTATCCGCCGCCGATATCAGGCGAAGTACACACATCAGGCCAACTACGACTCCGCCGATGAGCTGGACGCCACTTTTGGACAGCAGAAGCAGAGTTGGTGGCTGGTCCGTCTCATTCAGCTCGTCGTGAGCACCGTCACCACAGTGTGGACCCGTGTGACAAACATCTCGGCCACAGAGACGAATGCATATCAGAACTACTATGCCAGACGCCAGCAAAGCCAGCAGCTCGGAATTCTCGGGAAGGTTGGACAAGCCGTGGCAGGCGGATTCTCGAATCTGTTACGTTATGTTTACCTTTTCATTGGATCGGTACTGAGTCTGGACACATGGCTGCTGCGGTCCTCGGACGCGGAAAACAGGTCAAAGAAGAGATTCCTAATTTTTCTCCTGATCCTGCTTCCCTTGCTGCTGCTGACCGGTGAGTATTTTGGCATGAAAAGCGATGTAAAGTCAAATATGTGTGAGCGTGCGCCCTGCTGACCTTGAATCGGGCCAGCTACCAATGGCATGTGTGTGGTTCACCTCTGTGGGATTTATTTATACACTCGGCTGGCCGTTGACACTCGCCAGCCTCTGTAGAGTGGGTTTTGGCCACGTGATAACACGCATATTTCATTTTACGCTCGCCAGCTGCCAGCATCGAGCAATGCCTAATAAACTTCGCCTTTCCAGGTCTGTTCTATTACCTACACCCCAATGAAACTTTCCCACCCAAATCCTTTTCCGAGTACACATTCACCCTACCTGAATTGCCCCAGATCAATGTAGGCGATTACCTAAACCAGGCCCAGTACGAGTCCCTGCGCTCGCAGGCTGCCGAGCAGGCAGTGCGTGTGCGAGACTGGGCCGACGACTACTTGCTATATCTGAAGACCATCGGCCAAAACGTGGCTAACAAGGGGCGTCAGATTTTTCAGGCCGACGATCAGGTTTACTATGAGCGTGTTTAGGGAGTATTTGGAATGGGGACTCTACCGTTTCGTTTACGAACTGCTTCAGCAGTTGTTCATTTGATAGGATCTTGTTGAAAGAGCCGCTCTCGGTCTTCTTTCTTTATGAACAATTTTGAGTACAAATTAAAGCATTTGGTCCGCGTTTAGTCCGTCCGCTCTTCTCTTTGTATAGTTTTGTCGATACTTTTCCCCTTAGGCGTAGGCACACACCACATTTATCCCCTCATACTAACCCCACACAATTCCCAACAACAAAATGCAACATCACTGGCTGATGGAAGAAGGATAGAGCTCGCCGCTGTTCAATTTGCAGACTTTTTGTAATCATTCGCGTATAATCATTTAGGGTGAACGCCCTGAGAAAGTCTTAACTGTTGTCAAACAACGTTTAATTTTGTAACTTGTTCACTGTTTGGCTTTGTCTACAAAAAAAAAAAATAAACTGCAAACGATTTCTTACAATACATATTACGTACAAAGAATAGTTAGTTTTATTTTCCATTTTTGTTGGAAGTTCGCTAAATGGTAAGTAGAATGCAAAACAAGCAATATTAGTTGGCCAGAATCGAACTCTATCCATCCTTCTGCATTTATGTTTGTTGGAATTGCCCCAAAGACAAGGTTCCCCTTACCTCGGTCCACTTGATAATCACATTTGTGGGAAACTGGAACTGGAAATGTAGAAGGATTGCCAACTAATAGTGCTTTGTTTCGCTCTTTTTCTGGCCAGCCTGGTCTTTGTTGCAGGAAAATCAAAGCCAGGGCTTCGAGTCCTTGCTGTCACTGCCTTTGACCCTTTGGGGCACTCTGCAAGCACGTCTGCACTCTGGAGCACCCTGGAGTAATTGGTTGAAGGAGCGAGCTGTCGTGAAAGGTCATCAGGAGGTTGAGGCAGAGGCCATCAAGCTTAACATGGCCAGCATCGAGAAGGATATTCAGAAGGCTCTGACTGCGGAGGAATATGAAAACATTTTGAATCATGTCAACAGCTACGTGCAGCAGTTGGTCGATCTAAAGTTGCAGCAGCAGAAATCGGCAGAAAAACAACAGCAACTGTCACCGCAGCAAGTTCAGATTGTCGTTCAGCTAATTAAGGATAACATGGAACAGTTTGCCCAGAAAACGAAGCTCAGCGAACAGGATTTGTCTGATTTGGTTGCAAAACTGCGGCTAGAGTTAAGGCAGTCAGGAGTGTGGGATTCTGCTGAGACAAAGCTGTCAGCGGCCAATCTGGAGGAGATCACCAGGCTGATTAAGGCAGAGGTTAACCTACACGAGTCCCACTACACGTTGCAGCTGGAGAAAATTGACATTGAGGCGGTCCTGGCAAGAATCTTGGGCTCTGCAGAACTAGTGGATTTCGTAGATTCTCGGATTAATCTTCGCGTGCAGCAGCTAGAGGCGAAGGAGAGCTCTGGCTTCCATCCCGCTGAAATACAACTTGAGCATCTGAACAAGGAGATCGCCTTCATAAAGCTGGCCCTGTCCGATAAGCAGGCGGAAAACGCCGACTTGCACCAGTCTATAAGCAACTTAAAACTTAGCCAGGAGGACCTGCTGGAGCGCATACACCAGCACGAACTGGCCCAGGATCGGCGCTTTAGCGGGTTGCTGGCCGAAATCGAAACTAAGTTGGCTTCCTTGAATGACTCGCAGTTCGCTCTTCTTAACAAGCAGGTCAAGCTCTCTCTGGTCGAAATTCTGGGCTTCAAGCAGCAGTCCACCGCTGGCGGTGCCGCGAGCCAACTGGATGACATCGACCTGCAGAACTGGGTGCGCAGCATGTTTGTGGCCAAGGACTACCTGGAGCAGCAGCTGCTAGAGCTCAACAAGCGGACCAACAACAACATTCGCGACGAGATCGAGCGATCCAGCATCTTGCTAATGAACGACATCAGTCAGAGACTTAAACAGGAAATGCTGCTGGTGATGGAGGCCAAGCACAATGAGAGCGCCAAGGAGCTGAAGGGTCACATACGCGAGGAGGAGGTGCGTCAGATTGTCAAAACAGTCCTGGCCATTTACGATGCGGACAAGACGGGCCTGGTAGACTTTGCCCTGGAGTCGGCCGGCGGACAGATTCTCTCCACGCGCTGCACCGAGAGCTACCAGACGAAATCGGCTCAGATATCGGTTTTCGGCATACCTCTTTGGTATCCCACCAACACTCCACGGGTGGCCATTTCCCCCAACGTGCAGCCAGGCGAATGCTGGGCCTTCCAAGGATTCCCGGGCTTTCTAGGCAAGTGTTGTGACTGTTGAGTACTTGAACTTATGAAAATTAACATCATTTTGATCCCCACAGTGCTGAAGCTTAATTCGCTGGTTTATGTCACCGGATTTACACTGGAACATATACCCAAAAGTCTTTCGCCTACTGGAAGAATAGACTCGGCTCCTCGCAACTTTACCGTTTGGGTATGTTTTTTTTTTTTTTTTGGAAATTTGTATAGATAGATAATGGATTAATTGGATACTGCTTTCAGGGATTGGAACAGGAGAAGGACCAGGACCCCGTGCTGTTCGGCGAGTACGAGTTCGAGGACAATGGCGCCTCGCTGCAATACTTTGCAATTCAGAATCTGGACATCAAACGGCCATACGAGATAGTCGAGCTACGCATCGAAACCAACCACGGCCAACCCACCTACACATGTCTCTATCGGTTCCGAGTGCATGGTAAACCGCCAGCCTCATAGATCAGCCCTTGATCAGTCCCTCTCGTGTGACCTAAGCACTATCAGGTGTATATAATGTCTGTGCCTTAAGAAGGAAACTCAACAATATGCATATTACTGCGAGAAGTAGATCGAATGAGCGCAGGCGAACTGTGTAAAAAGTAAGGCTATTTGTAGCGGTTAAGTGTTTGTACCATATCGTAGAATTGAAGTGCTTGTAGTCACTTTAGGTTACCTTGTATATAGTATAATAAGGGCCTTGTGTCCAGTGTCCACCTAATGTCCTATATTATTTATTTTGATAAAGTTTGCCCTCTGAAATATATCTTAGTTCCTTTAAGTCGCCTGCACTAACCTACGCTAACTTTATCGTGTTTGCCATTTAAAAAAGCGTTTTGAACTAAATAGTCATATATATATATATATAGATTGTCTGAGCCGTAAGCTTGCTGCAATAGTGTGTAAGTTATTACCAAAGACATTGTAATAACAAGATGCATAAGGCCTATACATTTGAATTGCGATGGAATATGGCATTATTCATCTTCTTATTAGGTCTTTCTTATTGCTAAGTTCAAATGTTTAACCTACTAAATCGAAACCAATCTGAAAGAACTCTGAAACTATGAAATAAAGCTGAAGAAACTCATTGAATTACTACATTTTCGAATCGAATGAGACCGGAAAATATCTCAACCGCTTTCAGACCAATCCTACCCAAGTTATGTGTACTCGTATACGTTCAATATATGTATTTCTAAAGAGTGAACCCAAAAATAGTTGTTAATTAAAACTGTACTTCTATTGTTATTTCTTGTAAACTTACTTAATTGCTATAGTTTGTTCATTAAGGCTTCATCCTATTTTTTTACAATAAATGCGTTGCACGGAATAAAAAAAACGTTTTCTGGCTTAAAAGGGAGGCAAAAAAATGGCTGTCAAAGCCATGGCAAGTAATTAACCCTTCCTGGCTGTCAGTAATTAGTCGTTTTTTTTTAATGGCAGCATAAAGATTAAACAGGGAATGTAAAAAGATACAAATCTGCCTTTGCTAGTGGCAGTTGTCTCCGGGTAGCAAGTAGGAACTCCGTTTAAGTTAAAGTCTCTAAATTAATATTAATTTATATTTCTAGTCACACGAAGTGTTGAGTAAATACTTTGGTGAAATAGTTAGATTTTTATTTTTTTATTTTTTCACTTTTTTATTATATTATTTTTATCAAAAGAGTCTCATTACATTTATATATGTATTTAATAATATCTTAAAATTGTCAAATTTAACTTTCTGAAGCACGATAAATCAGAAAAAAATTGTCCAACTGAGCAAAAATGAGAAATGTAAATGTAAATAACTACTTTTTGTTTATTTACTCAGGAGCAACTCAACGCTTGTTGGCTTCTATTTGCTGAAGTCTGTTTCGACTCTATTTGGCATAAATGACTAGACCAGGTATCATGCTTTTCCAACCGATAAATTAATACTAAGGGTTTTTCTCATGCTTGGGTAATTTAATATGGAAATATCTTTGGAACTGTCGGCTGACTAACTGCGCAGGGATGTGCAGTTTCCGTCAACGACTAATGTAAATTGTCATTTAATTTGTTGCACGCGGGAGGAGATGCGGGGCGGCAAGTCAAAGGATTTAATATTCGAGCACAAGGCATGCACTTAATTAAAGCCTGCTTTTTGGTTGAAACACGAGAAGGTTTGGCAGCGATGTGAATGCTATCATTCCGCCAAAAGTAGCGCCTGCGAATGCAGGAAATTTCCCCAAATAGAGCACCTGCCGAGCTGCTCCGGGTGCCATTAGACAGGAAATGCCAAACCCTGCCAGGAAGAAATACAGGACTGTGGCATGTCAATGCTTTGTGCTCCCTCGTTTGAGTCTAAATTACAGGCATTGCTCACGCGTTTTGTGTAATTACAGGGGGTGCCCCTGCGAGCACACACACTCACAGGCATTAACTTTAATTGCCACTGGGCCCGAAAACTTTTAATTTTGTTAGGCGCAAATTCACCATATTCATTTCGCACCTGCTCTCGATGGTTAGAAAAATAAATGGCCCATCGGCATGCAGCACGTTTAATTTGTTTACACAAATCTTGGGCAAGTGCCAGGCCGCCAGTAGCCACCAGCGCCTGATGAACTCCTCACGCAAGGGCATAAAAAATGGCAACAACTTGGAGCACTCTCGCCGCGGCAGGGAAAGTTTCCTGCGTCCTGCGAGTGTGTAACAATTAAACTGCAGCTAAAAATAGTGACTAATGAGAAAAGTTTGCTCCAACAAGGGCTGTAAAAAATAAAGCCACCCGAACTAACTTCTCTGGAATGAGCTGTACTGAACTGAACTGAACTGAGCCGAGCGGAGTGTTTAAGTTGGCAGGAACTTTTCCTTTTTTTCTTCTATTTTGTATTGAATTCGCTGGCGTGTCGGGGCACAATTTGTTGGCATTAATGGCGGCGGGATCAGCCAACAGCTGGAGTGTGCCGGCCATAAAGGGAGTTGCAATCCAGCCGAGACAATAAAGCAACACTCATATCACACTTCTGGCCCTCGGCCGCAAAGTAACTTTGAGGAAAGTTTTGGGCTTGCCTTGATAAGGACACTTTTTTCGTCTAGTTTTTCCGATAAAGAGCAAAAAAAAGCTATAGCCTATGTGTGTGTGTTACACCAAAGAAAATAGGTTACTACTTGGTTGCAAATGGACCGTAAAGGGACGGTTAAGAAATTGGTAAGCTGGAGCTTTTTGGAATGGTATTTAAAATATGACAACTATTGCGATAGACAAATACTTATTATGAATTGAATGAAGCTACTAATTCTTGGAGTCCAATTTTAATTAACTATTAATTTTTACTATAACTGTGTTATACATTCTTTTGGGATATTTCCTGTACGGTAAAAGAGGTTTTTTTACAAATTACTATTGTCAATAGGGCACATTTTGAATTGACATAGGAAATAGGAGGAACACAACATTAACAAGACAAGATCTTTTTGTTTTAATAAGAATTCAAAACACTTGAAAGCTAAAAATGAATAAGGAATTAAGGATAACAAATATATATTAAATATTTTCATACTTTTTAAAAATCAAAGCAGTCCAAAATTATATCAGATTTTTGCTTAGATTCTTAAGTTGCTCGTTGATCTTTCCTTAAATTGTATATAAATTATTTTAGTTTACTACAAGGATAATAATAACCCATAACCCAAATGACAAATAACAAAAATAGCACTGAAAAACCAAAGAACCTGCTGCTAGAATACCTATTTTATTTCGGACAGTGCTTATATTTAACATTTTTGTTTCCAAATTTGCTTAATTGCGGATCAAACATTTGCTGAGTAGTTTATAAAGTTTAACCAACATTAAATGCCATCAGCAAATGCACAAATATGTGCATTTGATGGCAAGTTAATCTGCGTTAGCACTCGAAAACAGCTTTTATGGCGGCGTACAGAGAAGGCTGCGGGGCAACGTTGTCGCCGAATTCACTGCAAATATGATTGGGGGTTATGGATCCTGACACTGGCCTCCCAGCTTCCGCAAACAGTTTAAGCGCGGTACAGTGGAGCCGGAGTCAGGACCGCAGCCAGCTCCGCATTAGATATGCGCATACATTGAGCGGCATGACAAACTTTTGTTTGCAATGCAAATCTGGCGGATACGGCTGGGGCGGAGCGGTGTGCTCGGGAGTGCTCCCAATGGTTAGTTAGAGACACTTGTGTGACTGGTTGGCGTAATTAAATTTATTGCAATAGGGGGGCGGCGGGACCAAAGTGCCGGGACAATAACTATTTGACTAACCGTTGTGCAGACATTTTGATAACTTTCAATTTGATTCCACTCTGCGGCGTCATGTTCGCTCAGCTGGAGGAAGTGCCTGGAGGAAGTGTTTTGCTTTGTGGCCATAATGAAATAAACTTGTCGCACAGTCGGCAGAAGCCATTTGCCATTTGCCATTTGCCCGATGTCCTGTTTGCCCAAAACTACATCCGTCGGAGGGAGTTCGGGGTCGGAGGTCATGGCTCCTCGAGCCTGAGATCTCGGATGCGACAACAGCTGCCGGACGGCCTCGCATTGGAAATTTAATTACGCGTGGGACTTGTTTACAGATCCAAAGTTAATCCTTGCTGCCAGTCGGACGTGCGCATTAACCTTAATTAAGTGACAAACAATCCACGATGGGGTGTTCGAGTTCGTCACGCCGTCATTTTATTTACAGGCAATTGAATTTTAATAGGATTTCGCCTTGGCCAAGAGGCCCAGCCATCCTTATGGGCCCGAGGCCTGGCCTTTTCCATTCCGCCTTCTCCTTGGCCGGTCAAGTGTCCATTTGCATAGTTGCTGGCAACGCAACTCTTTGGCCTGCCAACCATTATTTCGCACTCTTTGGTAATTTAATTCATTTGCAATGCCTTTGCGAATTACGTGGCTGAGAAGTTTACTTTGCCATTTGCCATTTTAGTCCTGCGGCCCCGTCCCGCCCCTGCACGAGTATTTGGCCGTAAAGTCCTTTTGCGGCGACCGTGCCAGAGGAGCCCTGAAAGCCGCAAGCCACTTTCGTGATCCCTCCTCGGAGTCATCTTAACGCATCATTTAAGCCGGCACAGGCCTTGGGGTCGGGGCGGGTGTCCTGCCCCGGAATCAGGGTCAGATAATGTTTCGTCTCTGTTGCCCTTAATTAAAGATTAAATGTGCTAAGTTGTCCGGACTTTTGGCAGCAAAACTTTGCTTTAATATCGGCCATTGCCAAAGTTGGTTGTGCTCGCGTGTGTGCGTGTATGCGATTGGTCCTGCCATGCATCCATCCATCCAGCCATCCATCAATCAATCAATTACGCTTAGAAGTGCGCCAGGATAATAAAACGTGCCTGAAACGGAGTTTTGTCAGCAAAATTTACGAGCGACTTGCCAGAAAACCGGAGCAGGACTTGATTGAAAGAGTTTTCCTCTTTATTGCAAGTGCATGTGTATAAGGATATATATTTAAGGAATGTTTTCCGGCTTGTATATTTTATGTATTTCTGCGTCAAAGTAATTTCCCTTTAAAGCACATAATATCAGGATGTACTTTCAGCTTATTCGTTTGCAATTCCTAAATATTTTGTAAAGCAAAGTCGTTTTCTTTTGAATAATTGATTCCACAAAAGCGAAATTTCAGGTTTGTATATTTTTATATGCATTTACAGGCTTTAATACAGGACTTTAGCTGAGTTTGCATGCGATTTTCAGCGTTTCAGCTCATATTTCAGGCGTGATTTTATGCACAAAACCCACTTATGAAGTCGAGTGCCCAGGTGCAGTGCGAAAATTGCATGCGGTTGTTGTGTTTCTGTTGCCTTAAATGCCGGCCTAAGCTGGCAAAGCAATTATTTACCTAAATGGTTTGCCCACGTCAATGGCAATTGTCTGCGATTTCCATTTTGGCCGAAATGTGTGTTGCATGCTGCAGCAGGCTTTCAGGGGCGATGGGCGTCGGGACAATGGAGTGCGGATCTGGCCAGTTGGGCGGGCTGAAACAAAGGGAGGAAAAGGCAAACTTTTTAATTGAAAACCAACAAAAATATATACGAGCAACGTCAAAAGTTGCAAGTGGTTGACACTTCGCAACCGGCCCATCACGACCAACCCGGCGTATGCGTAATATTGAAGATGGCTGGCAGCAGGAGTAAACGAAACGAAACGAAACGAAATGAATCCTTTGCGGCAGCCGTTGCCAGGCATCAAGGGCTTTAAGCAGTGCACAGACATACACACACATATTTATGTGGGCAAAAGTCCTGTGGTCCTTAATCAGGATCAGAGCTATTGCAGCCTGGCACTCAGTCGGCAGCCGCATCATTATGACGGGACTGTGAGTGGAGTAAATATATTTAAATTTAAGATTTTGCAACTATATGTGTGCCCAGGGAATTACTCTATCGCGGGATTGGGACTGCCATTGCTGTTGACACAATTCCGCGCCGAGATTCCTGCCGTTGCGTTGTATTTACGTCTCTGCAATTTATCGAAGTTGGCATATGACGCTGATGCTGCTGCTGCTGCAGCTGCTGTACGTGATGGCGACTTTCGGTGCTTCTGTTTTCCATTTTCCACTTGCAACTTTCCGCTGTTTTTCCCGCGTTTTTTAAGCCCTTCGCCTGTCAAAAGTTGGGCACGCATTCCAGCTGCATTCCGCCCAGAGCTTAATTGAATCATCCCGTTGTTTATCGGACCAGCGCCAAGCCCCCCGGTGCTGTAATGTGATTATGGAGTTGTTTTGCTCGCAATTAAAACAAATTGTGCACGCTGTGCCCGCGAAAACATAAACAAACTGCTGGATGCCAGCATTTGTTATTTGTTATTTGTGCAAACAATGGGTCACGGCTGAAGTGGCGCTCGCTATCCGTTTATCCCACCGGTTGCACCCCGGTCCCTAATCCGGACATCCTCATGTCCATGATTAAATCGCTCATAAAGGCAACATCAAGCCATAAAAAATCAATTCCGACTCCGACAATTCCGCAAAGATTTACGTTTCAATTTCTGGCACAATAAAAATCAAAGCAGCCGAAGTCTGTATCCCAGGGATACGTGAATCCGGCAGGACTCGGCCGAGGGTGCGTGCGAGTGCGAGTGTGTTTGTGTTGTGTGTAACCATAAGCTGGCTTAGCAGATTTGTTGACGAAATTAGCAGGCTCTAAGGGATCGAAAAAGGAGGCGGGCGGAGCGGGGTCCTCTGGGATATCTATTTTCGGCAAAAGAATTCGGCGACATTCGCACAGATTTATGCGCCATAAAAGTGCGGCTAGACATGAACATGCGTGTCAGCAGCAGGAACTCGCTTTATGGCGTCCAATAAAAGGGACCCCGAAACCCGTCCGGCAATAAAAACTAGAAATGCCCCTCGATCAACACACTGAACCCTCCTGCCTTCCAAGTAACACAACCGTCGCCACTTTCAATATTTAGTCCTTGCCATAAAGCTCTCATTTATTCAGAGGTAAAAACTCCATTGTTTGCATGCCAACTTTGAGAGATTTTTTCTTTATTGTTTTTCCCGCTTTTGTTAATTTTTGTTAATTCAAAGTCAACAGTTCGGCAACAAACTCTAAGCCCTGTGTGTTTGCCTAAGGTAATTGCAGAGGTCATGTTTACCCAATGGGGTTGTGCCTCCATGAATATGTGAAGAGGGTTTGCTGGCCATTTTTTGAGTGCCATCGGGGAGTCTCTCTCCACTGCTCACCTTTTAATTGCGGCAAATACATGTTTTATCGCATGCTCCTTGTTGCGGCCGAGTCGGGCTTAAGCCAGTTGCAACAACTAAAAGGATCATGGTGGCTATAGCCTAGCTGGCTGCCAAGTTGTCGCAGCCGCAGGTGCCGAGGCGTACTCACCGTGCACTTTAATAAAGTTCTGGAGCTATGCATAGTCTCTGTTAAGTATGCCACTGAGATAGCACCCCAACCCTCTCTACACCCAATTTAATCTACACACCAACTTCAATGTACACTGAGGGAAAGAAGTTTGCAATGGGACCTTTTTTTAACTTGTTTATTTATGATGTTAATTTATTACTTCTTAGAGTTTAAGTGATTAAAAATATGTTAACTCAGTAAATCTTAGGAAATATGCATTTTTAATTTAACTTCCGCTTTATACATATAAACCTAACTTTGAGAAAGTGGGTCCAAGATATCATTTAAAATAAGTTACACTATAAAACAGCAATAAGTTCTTTAATTCAACTTACTGGTGCGGTATGTCTTTTTTCAGCATGGATCGCACGTTAAGATCAAACCAATAATAATATGGTTCAAGTCACACCAAAATCGAGTTTCTCTTTTTCTTGTGATTCAGATCGATTGTTATCAGAGAGAAAATATTACTATCCTACTCCTACTTAATCCTTAAAAGTTAACTACAATGTGTGTACATGGCAGGCAACGCTTGAAACAGAAAGCGTTAGAAAGAAAATATCTTACTGAAAAAAAGAGCACTCAGGACAGTGATACGTCTCATCTCAGTAAAGGCAACAGCCAAGTAGGAAAGGAAGTAGGAAATCTTTTCTGTCTAAACTTCTTGAAACTTAATAAAAATAGATATGGATTTATGATTTTTATATTATTACAAGATGTTAAATAAGAAATACATTAAATAATAGAATCTCAAATTTGTAACTGTTAGATTAAGGGAGGCTAGGACTAATAGATAAGTCAAGATACAGTCCACTGTTACTATTGCATTATTATTACTAAGATATGTTACAGAACCCGGCTTAATAATGTTTCAAAACTGAGATAATTTTATTATTTTATATCTATTTATTAAATGTAAAGTTTGTAAAGTATATATTAAGTAGTATCTGGAAATCGTCCATATTAAACCCTGTTACATCTTTATGTTTGCAAAGTTTTACTTAATGCTGCGGCAACTCCCCGGTTGACAATCCCTGAGTGTAGCCTTGAGCTGCAGGGCGATGTCTTGGTGGCCCACTCATCCACTCGAGGCGCTGCAACCTCTTGCAGCTTCATAATTGCCATGGCAACGCCAACTTCTGCAATTCTTTCGCTCGTGGGGCGCGTGGCGGGGTCCGGGGAGCTGGAAGCGTTTTCACTCTGTTGTTTTCAAATTGCTTTTAGCAATCCCTCATACTTTGGCGCCACACTTCAATGGGCGTTCGTCGAGTCCCGCCCTCCCCTCTCCGCACTTCCATTTGGCGTGCCATAATTACAGGTGCAGGACGAGATTGCTCGCAATTGCATTCCGTTTTTCTGGGCTCGTAATCAGAAGATGTCGAAGTGTTTTGCATTAAAGTGTCGCTTTAATCAGGCCGCCGGCAGGCGCTGGACAAACTTTTTGGCCGAGAGACAAAAGGCGCTGATAATGCGAGTAGCTATGAAAACAGGAAGTGGCCCCAAGCCACAGGGATGCTCCCTCCTCGGAGACTAAAAATAGTGTTGTGAGAATGCCAAAGTTGGCAAAGTCTCGAGTTCATTCCATGGCCGGTTTTCTCTCTGTTAACTGATTTCCATATTGTTGTTAGTTGCGCGAACTATGCGTGTACCTATGTATATAGCCACACTGCCGTCTGTCTGAGAGAATGTCTGTGGGGGTGGGGGTGGCTTCACTTTTCCAACTTCTGTTTGGTACAAGGAAAAACTTTTAAACATTTTCGACACCCAATTTTTGCGCTTTTATCGTGCCAAGTGCTCGGCGACAGTTCTCTGCGTTGGCAGCGAATTTAATTCAGAAATGCTGCTTCACCTCCAAGCAATTTCTGTTTAATTGCTTAAAAGCAATGCAAGTGTGCAAATGCAATTCACTTCGATTGCATTATCCATTTAATTTAATGGCCATCAAAATCAAGCTCCCGCCTCCGGCTCCGGTCTCTGTCCTGCGGTGTCCTGCTCGCATAATGAAATGCATTTTCCTCGGCACAACAACATAACAACACATCTGTCAAGCTTGAGCTATCGGATATCCCATTCGTCTGATATAAAATTCTCAATTATGATTGAAATAATGTCAGGATCAGGTCGGGGATTAAGGCTCTTGGAACCGCAGATGCCGAGATGCTTACGCCAAGTGCTTTTGGCCTTCGTTTCGAGTGAATCCCCAACATAAACAGCCAGATGATGCGGGCCAGAAAGGCAGATTATTCAACAATACTACTGAGCCGGGCTGAGTCGAGCAGAGCGTCTGTCAAAGAGCTGCAGACTCGAGTGTCAGATGTGTCTTAGCATTTTAAATATTTACATCTGGCATATGGCATTTGCAAGTGTAATTCCCTCCCGGGGCTACCCCGAGATTAGGCCAACACGGCGGTGGCCACTTGCCCAGGGCCAGCTCAGGCTCAGGCACAGAGCCAGTCCTTGGAATTTATAATTGTAATTTAATTTGCATAAACTTAGGCCCCGTTGCCTTGGGAGGAATCGCGCCTGGCGAGCACATGTCCAATTAAATGAATCACTTTTATGGCTCCCGCCAAAGTTGCCCCGGCTGAAATTTTGAAACAATATGCTTTAATATTTATGAGGTAAGTTTTCTGATAGGTTTTGTTTTCGTCTAAGCCCAGAGAAAGGATTCGCCTAAGCTGCTGCTGACCCGGAGGCAGTCATAATCGAAACAATGGAAGTTCTGTTGACGGTTTTATTACATTTTCCAAACAATTGGCCGAGATTTATTCGGGACAAGCGTTGACATTTTACAAAAGCCTATTTCGCGCGGTGTTTACCCAGAAAGTGTTATTTTAATTAATTAATGCATTCATTCCGCAGCCCATTTACACGTGACCATTTATTTATCTCGGTTGGAATGGCCTGCCGCAGCTTTTAATTAAATGCCTATAAATCTATAAATACCATCAATAGTTAAGTATTTGCCTTTTAGATAAATATTTTCATATTCTCTTTCCGCCTATTAGAATTTCGCTTAATTTGCACATTTGCGGCGATACAAGATAATTGCTTTGGCAAACATTATATGTATTCATTTCGGAGCGGCAGCATCTGTCAGCCGGGCTTATTATTTAGCCATGGCGACATAAATATTTTCAGCACATTTGCACGCTCAGAGGGATCCAATTTGCATGCACATAAATATAAATACTTCTGGGCCAGCAGGATGGGTCAATTGGCGCTGCTCACATGGCCAGAAATGAATCGATTGCGCTCTGTGGGGACTTGTCCATGATTTATGTGGAGCATTCTGTCCAACGCCAACTGTTGCACGTGCTTCGGGCTTCGGGCTTAGGGCTCCGAGTTGCAAGCCTTGAGGCAGCCTGCTCCAGGACGAGCCATTGTTATTTTATGTTAATGCATGACGTTGTTAAGCATCACGAAAATGTACAAAAGAAATTAGCAAATGTGAAAAATAAATAAAAAGGAGGAGCGGCATGGCGGGGCAATGAACGAATTCAACGGCAACTGTTGACAGTTATCCTGACACAAACACGCATTGTAATGTCTAACAAGCTTCACAGTGGCAGCAATGGCAGCGGCAGCGGCAGCACCAAACATCGCATGTCACTCAACGGCCTCAGAGTCCTGCTGACAGCCTGTGTCCTGTGTGTGTGTGTCTGTGTCATTTACATATTTACACTTTATGCCCGGTGCTTAAGACTGAACTTTAACAAGCAGCCCTTGGTCCTGCCTCAAGGATTTCCGGTTGGGATGAGAAAAGTTCAACCATATCCGTTGTAAATAAGTTTTCACGTCAAAAATGATCAATCGATCAATAGATCTTGCTTATAGCAATGGTAATTTAATGGTTGACTTTCTAAATGTAAGTAATGGGTACAGATATTTGCTATAAATATAATTTTGAATGGAAACATAATAGAGTATTCTGGGAAAAAATGTTGAACCTTAATCTTCCGCTATCTTGGAATTGCAGCCTCGGAAATACAATTGGAACATTTTAATGTCCTTTGAATGTTAGAAAACACAAGCATTAATTTAAATATTATAAAGAAATTGGACACCTTGAAGATCATAGAATAATTTGTTAATTTAATTGTAACTCTTAATTTAATTTTGATTCTTGTTTTAGATTCAGAGATATAAAGACAGAGAGTACCTAAAATCCTTATATATCAATTATAACCTTGATAAATTATAGTTTTATTAATGTTATATTTGAAGACTTGAAACAAAGTTAGCCAAGATTTGTATACCTTTTCAATCATAATACTTGGCCACCGCTTTTAAGTTGAAACTAATATTGATGTAATAAATAAAAAAAATAAAAGGATGTTGTGAAAAAATTCCGTAATTCGGAAACCACTTAAAATGACAAATGCAAAAGGAAAAAAATATGTTAACACCATCATCATCGTGCCTTCAATATATCCATAAACCATATTCCAAAATTCATTCAGAAATTGTTATGCTGTGGATTTGACGCTGATAAACAAATTTCTTAATAAAATCATAATACCCTTGGCATAATTATTATTACTTATTATTATTTATTAATTACGATTACTATTAACTTATATATGTTACTTTACTTTATTTACTTTCATAAAGTTAATAGTAATCGTAATTAATAAATAATAATAAGTAATAATAATTATGCCAAAGTCTCTAAATGAATAGTAAATGAATGAAAAATCTCTAATAGAATAAATGAATTGGCGCCCAGGATTCTGATACGAAACAGAGAATGAGAGTGCGATTTACAAAAGGATATGTTTCTCCCCGTGCAGCACTATAGCCGTGCGGTAAAAGTGGAATCGAAATCGAAAATCTGCGCTCGGGCTCAACGGCACCTGATATTGTTTTGCATTATGCCAACGGGCGAGTACATGCGGTGAGGCCAACGCGGCTAAAAGTGGTAAAGTGGAAGAGTGGCGGCGGGGCAAATGCAAATTCCAGCAAAAAGGCCTGAATAACGGCACATAACTGATTCACTTTAATGCAATTTGCATGAATCCTCGGACCGGCATCCTTTAGCAGCCAGGATAACAGCGCTCTGTTAAGTCTGACGCTCCGCTCCACGAGCTGTGTTTAGTGCGCACAGCTCATTCATAACGGCGAAGAGAGCTCTCTCCGGCGGGAGAAAGGCAGCGCGAGAGAGCCGAGATTGAGTTGTAGGCAATAAATACAAAGGACTCAGCATCCGCAGCAACAGTGGGCGTCGAGGATTCAGTTATCGCGTAGCCGCCGTGTGTGACGGACAGATGCCGATGTCTGAGGCCGAAGCGAGCGGAGTTGCACATAGTTTCTCGTCCGCCAAGTGCATTCAATTAACATAAAATGTAATTAGAGACACTCAACCTCGCGCGTTCTCTCCCATCATCGCTCGCAGTGCCTTTCTGGCCGCATTAATTAAATGCAAACAACGGGAAAGTGAGCAGCGGGACAAAACTAAAGCCATTAAAGAGCCAGCGAGTAATTCATGGAATTCCCCATTAAACGAGTGGGCGGCAAGTGCAGGTGGAATCCAATCGAGTTGGCCGGAAATTGTCGCAAATTAAAAGTAAATTAAATATGGCCCATCTAGTCGGGCTTTATTAGGAGTTATGGCCAGGCCAGCTTTGTTTCATCTATCAATGTGGGTCCTGCCGCTGGCACGGCGCTAATTTCCCACACTTCAAACGTGGCCGGGCCGGGACTGGCATGGATTTCCGTCTCCTGCGGAAGTCCTTCCCGTCCCAGCTTCTGTGCTTTGTGTTTTGTTTTCCCAGCAACTGGGGAGACCAGCTTGCGCCCTGATTTCTCTCTCGTCCCCACCTGCTCTCCACCTGCCGCTGTTGTTGTTTGGCTAGCTAAGCCCGGCTTGGCGTCCCCCTTGGCCATAAATTAAGTGAATTGACAGTGCATTTACCCGGGCCATTCAGCCAACACTCGAAGTGGGCCGCCCAGGCTCCTTTATGATTAGTTAATGGGATTCAATTTCATTTCACATTGCCCGCCGCAGAACGTAGCAATCGTGGCAATCGTGGCAATCGCAGCTGCCGCAGCTTCCCTTCGCTGATTACATAAGGCACGTTTTCTGGGTTTTCTGCGTTTTCTGGGGGGAAACACTTGTTGGCTTGTCCTCCCTCTCTCTGCCTTCCCCAGGCACGTAGTCGTAGCCGAGAAAGGAGTTGATGCCGCAGAGAGGGGGAAAACGAATCACGGCGGTACCATTAGGAACTTGGCGAAATAAATTCAATATAAGCGGGGTCCTAATGGCAGTAGTTGAGTTTCCATTTACATTCACGTTCCACGTCCTCTGTTCAGCCTTCATAAATTGGTGTGGCTGCTCGAGAAGGCGCCCCATTTAGAGGGGCATTGTGAATGCAGCCTTTCACCCAGAAGTGGCGACATGAAAAAGTACAAGTGTGCATTCGCATTCTAAGAATAACAAACAACTCGAGTGAGATAAAACCAGCAACTGCCACGGCGACGTACCAGCGGTACAAGTATAAAGTGCTAAAGTAAACACAGCCGGGCAAGGAGCGTAAACAAACATCGGAGCAGCGTTGAAGGTTGTCCTGGCGAATCCCTGCGGCTCTGCCGTGTTGTGTTTGTGTGTGACTGTGACTGTGAGTGATCCAAGTTCCAAAATCCAAGAGCCAAAGGAGCCAAGAGCCAAGCGCAAAAAGCAAAGAAATGTGCAAGTAATGTGCAGCCAGGAAAGTGCAGTGCCATCCGTAAAATCCGCCGAAAGCGAGACTCTGCCCGGGATTATTAGGAGCGACAGCATGACAAACGGCAGCTCCTTGAGGTCCTGTCTGCTGCTGGCCACCGTTTTGGGATTACTCTGCGGCAACGAGGGTGAGTCTGGAGTCCAAGGATTCCAAGGAGTCCAATCCCTCCATCACCGCTTAAGCAACTCCATTCCGCTGATCGCCCTGCCGGAATAAGAAGGGCGAATTCATTTTACAGCCTTATTAAATCTGTATTACATAAATTACGTTGGGCGCATCGCTCTGAATTTTTATGAGCGTTTTACGCTTTCACATTTCGCATTTCACATTTTCCATTTTCCTTCGCCAGTCGCCTTTCCCAGCTCGCTTTTATGTCATAATGAGTGCAGCCTTTTGATTTAATGACAACTGTTTGCCATAAAACAACATACGTATGCACACACACAATGCGAATGCTGCTGGCTTTTATGTGGCCTGTGATTTATTTCACTTCTTATTTTTATGATAATTTATCAAATATGCATAATAAAATGCCAGCGACGCCAGCGAACGTTTATGGCCCTCGAAATTTTGAGAAAATTTCATATGCGAGGTGGCAACAGCTTGCCGATCAGATCCTTTGTTTGTGTGCACCAGGGTGGACCTTGATTCTGTGCAAAACATTAACATTATTTTACCTCTTAGCACCACAGATTTATTAACGATTCACCGTCGAGGTCCGACCCTTGAGTACTAACCCCAGCCAGCCCCTGCTTACTTTTTCGCATGTTAAGAGTCGAGTCAGCACGGGCTTATTTTGCATTTGTTCTTGCCTCCACGCAGCTTTGCCCTTTGAGTATGTAGACGAGCACGACGACTTCAACTACGACCTGGACACCGCCCAGTCCCAAGCCAAGTATGACGCCCGCCTGCTCTCCCAGCAGATGCTCAGCGATGCGGAGCTGCAGCGCCAGCGGGCGGACGGGGAGCAGGATAACGGCTTGGAGCCCGGCTCGCCACGAGCTCAGAGGATTGGCGCGGCTTCCGTGGCGGATGGCGCGAATGGAAGCCCCACCGAAGAGGATCTAGAGCCGCACAGTCGGGCGGCGGCTTGCTTCACCAACGGACACAAGTACACGCACGGCCAGAAGGTACACTGAAAAGATGGGAAAACTGAAACACAAAGCAAAGATTATAAAACGTCCTCTTAAATGGAAACCATTTAATGATAGGTGCACGCTTATGGTCATGTTCAATTTTAATATAGAAGGCTTCAATATTTATTCTATATAATTAAGGTTAATGCATTAAAATCCAAAAAAAACTTCCCCATAAAAATTTATCTTGTTAAGGCACCTCTTTGATGCCTCTATTAAACTCAATATGAAATTCAAATTTCTACTAAAGAAATAAAACGCGTCACGAAAAAATCTATAAAAATAATCGAAAAAAAAATAGGAACAAATGGTAAATAGGTTTTAAATAATTTAACAGGTCTATTTTCATTATTATTTTTTATCCATTTATAGGTTACGCTTAGAATGGAAGTTTATATTATTATTTTTTTTGGGTAATGGGATTTGTAATTAATATTTTTTTTATCAAAAAAGCTTACTTATTTAAATTTTATTCGGGAATTTCTTCGCATTTTATTGAGTGTAAAACCAACACTAAAATTAAAAGCATATACAAATACATATTTTATCTTTTAACTACAGATTTTCGAACTATATCATCAAAAAATAATGACTGACTTCACACTGGTTGAGTTTTTATTAATTTTAATAATTTTAATTAACTTATAAATTATTTAAAAATGTTTAATTTACGCAATAAATTAATTGTAGAATTTTTAGAAATCCGAAAAAATATTTTTATTTACGTTACAACAGAACGCATTCCGTAATATCTATGAACAAATGTATGTTTGTTTTAAAACCATTTGTAGATCTT
The DNA here is from genome assembly GCA_008042485.1 of Drosophila mayri. Taxonomy (NCBI): domain Eukaryota; kingdom Metazoa; phylum Arthropoda; class Insecta; order Diptera; family Drosophilidae; genus Drosophila; species Drosophila mayri. Next base: position 104,412 of record VNJN01005870.1, on the reverse strand, counting down.
TGCTGCTTAATCTAGTTAACTTTTGCTTTATTTTTATTAATTTTATTAGGTAATAAAACATAAGATACAAATTACTTGTTTGCCGGTTAGTTTGTTTCAAGGATTTAAATGAATCAAGTTATTAATTTTTTTTGTGAGCAGAACTTTAATAGATGTTATTTCAATTTAAGAATTAAATAACCTTCGAAACAATGTTTATATTCTTTTAAAGATTAGAACATTTAAAAATGAAACTTAAATTAAAATTCCGGATTCCATTCTAAACCAATCCCCTTGTATTGGTTTCCTAATGAAATAATAGTAAATTATACAATTACCAGATTAGTTTCCAAGGCATTTAAAATTGGTTTACAAAGATAATTTACGTTTCAATGAAATTGCTTCCACATTAATGCTTAATGCGAGTTTTGTATGCAAGCAGAAACCTAAATTCCAATGAACTCTTCTTGCTGGAAACGGATCCCAGCTTGAAATCCCAAACTCGTTGCACTTGAACAAAGCACTTGCCTGATTTCAATTAGTTCCTCGTTATGGCCCAAGTTACAGTATCGGAGTCAGTGTGTTGCTATCGGCATCCTGCAACTGCCGGTGCCTGCCATCAGTTGCCGTTTCCTGTTCCTTGGGCCGACATGTGGTCTCCGCTTACTCATTCATGGCAGCACAAAGCCCTCAAATCGCTTTGCATTGTGATTGATTGTTCGGTTGCGGGAACATATACTTATGTAGGACTATGAGTATGTGTGGGTGTTTGGGCCACAGAGCATCTGCTAACGGCCCTCTTGCCGAGGGAAACATTCAAATTATACGCTTATATGCCTTATCTTTCGTCCGGGAACAGGTGCCCCGAGTGGATGCCTGCGAGGTGTGCCTCTGCATGGACGGCGAGATCTTCTGCTGGTGGGAGAAATGCGGTTAGTTCTCACCCGGCTCTCGGGCCGCTCTGCGGCATGCATAATATAACAAGAAACTTTTGCCTTTTTTCCCGCAGATAAGGCCAGTGTAAACACGGCGAAGGCAGTGGTGGTGTCAGAAAGTGGTGTTGGCCAGGACATTGAGGGGGACGTCGGGGGTGAGGGCGACTATTCAGATCCATATCGCTACGAGAGCACAACGGGAGAGTCAACAAAAGTGCATAAAGCGGCTAGGAAAGTTGGCAAGCGGCATAAGCATCGCAAGAATCAAAAGAATTTTAATGACTACGAAGTTTACCACAGCCACCGGCAGAAGCAGCCGGATTATAAAAAGTCCGCCGTAAAGCAACAGCTCCAGCAGAAGCAGAGCCAGAAGCAGAAGCACCAGGGTGACGGCGGTGGCAACTACAATATAATCAAGCAACACAAACACGAGCAACAGCACAAGTTGCCGGAGCAGGAGCAGGAGCAGCAGCGGGAACAAGGGCTTCCAGCTGCCTTGGCTGTTAATCAGGCGGCAAAGGCAACGCATTATCAGCCACCAGCTCCGTCTGCGCCCCCGCATCAGCATGAGCATCAGCAGCAGCCACACCATCCCCACCAGGCCCAGCATTCGACCAGCAAAATCCTGAATTTCCCCGAAAACTTGCCATCACTGCTCTACTACGACTACAAGACCGAGGAGCACGAGCATCACCAGCACCAACACCACCAACAGCACTTGCTCCACGAGAAGCAGCGTCTCCTGCAGCAGCAGCAACAAGAGGCGTTGGCGCGACAAAAGGCGCCAATGGTAGCCGCAGTCGGTCCAGGAGCGACCGCACTCGAAGCAGAGGCAGGCGTTGAACTCCGCACCAACTTGGACAGCGATAAAAACCCTGATGAGGCGGAAACAGACAGCGATATTCTGCCAGAGCCGCCAACAAAGCGGCCAAAGGCAGCTCCCACACAATGGCCAGTGCAGGCAGGAACAGCATCAGCCACGTTTGCGACAACGACAACGACATCAGCAGTTGCAGCAGCCACAGGAACAACATCAGCAACGACAGCGACAACGAAGGCAGCGACAAGAACAAATGAAATGGTGACAAGCACGTTGTCTAGTGCAACTGTAGCAGCCACAAATGTGAGTTGATCTGTTTGAGATATGGCTTCGGGGCAAGTGTCCTTGCAGCAGGCACCGTAGTCAGAAGTCGACTGTATGTTTTAGTATATGATAAGTAAACAATGCCATCACAGAAATTACTTTTCAATTCAAAAGGCTGTAGGCGGGGGACTTAAGTAAGTTATAGTTAATTGAAAATAATTTTAAAGAAAGGGAAAGGCCTTGTGAAGTACCCTTCCTAGTCTTTACTATTTATATATTTTTCTTATTTCCTTTCAAAACCACCAATAATGCTTTATTTATATCTTATCCTCGAAAGTGATTTTATTTACTTTAAATTTTAAATGTAAAGGATCCTATTGTCATATTTATATATTAATGGGGTTCTTCATGCTCGAGATGGTTTATTATTTATTTTTTCACTATGCAGTCAAGTTGAATTAACAGTCTGTTTGTGCTTTATTTTCCGCTGTGGCCCGGCCAGCTGCAACATGATCGTCGTGGACATGACGCAGAGGAGGTCGACGACGCCTTCCATCGATGGCTGACGTCCACCGAGCTGAACGCTGACAACACAAACTCGCTAGACGACAACTCGGAGCAGGAAACGCCAGCGTCGACAATAATCGATGATGTTGGCACGGCCAACAGGAGCGAGGAGAGGGGCGGCCTGGCCAAAGACAATGGCAGCGATGCCGTCTTCTTTCGCAGCTCGTACAACGATTACAGCAGCGAATTCAATGGGAGCGTTGTCAATATTGACATAACACTAACTGCAGTTGATGTGCATCCCCATCGCCAAACGGATTTAATTGCAAATGGCAACAGAACGTCAGGCGTTAACGACAATGGAACAGCAGGGACAACAATGGACCCAGAGGCAGCCAGCAGTAGGAGCGGCAGTGTCAGCAATCAGGATCAGCCCCGGCAGAGCCCTGCTGTTCCGCCGTTCACCCTGACAACGATTATAACAACAACGCCGCCGGCACCAGGGCGTATGTGCAATGTTTTGGGTAAGCAACCAAGTCACTGGGGTCGAGATGGATTATTGCTGCACTGAGATTTGCAGCATGTTTTTGTTTTAAACGAAACTATGGTTATATAACAATATTGTTTTAATTTTCTGATGGTATTATTATTTAGATGGAAAAGCATTAATTTATAATTTAAATGAATATTTCAAAAGTGTGAACTTAAAAATCTTTCTAATTGGTTCTGCATTATTTTAGACACCTTAAAAGAGGATTTCGAATCCTAGTGATTTAGTTTAGTTTACATTTAATTGAAGTTTTTTTATGAACTTTTTATTTTTCTGTTGAGACTCACGCAAAAATCTCTTTATATAAGCTTGATTGATATTTTTCTCTGTGTGATGAATTCCTGGAGCTCCTACTTTCACTTCCCCGCTATTTTATTGCTCCTCGTCGGAATTGTTCACTTCCTAATCCCATTTAAACTGCAAATCGAACTCGGTTCCGTTGCTGTCCTTGCAGGCAAACTGTATAAAATTGGCGACATTCTGCCACAGGATACGGGCAACTGTCTGCAGTGCATTTGCACGGATGCCGTGACACCCGACGAGATGCCGAGCGTCACCTGCAGTCCGCACAATTGCCCGCCACTGGTGCTGCCGGATTTGTTCGACGCGACTGGCTACTGAGGTTACGGGTTGGTGCTGTAAGTTGCCCAGGACCGAAGACCGAGGACCAGGACCCAGAACCATAGCCAGGACCCTGCGGCTGCTATGGCGGCAGGTGTTGGAATTTTTAAATGGATTGAATCGTGATTTAAGCCCGAAACCGAAACGAAACCACAACTACAGCAGGCCGCAGGATACGGGGCAGAAGAGCTCGCAGCTCACTCGCACAGTGCTCACTCCCATATTGCATGTCAAGGTCTCAACTAACTCAGCATAATCGTATGGATTTCAGTGTAAAGCCCTCCCTATCACGAGTGCCGCCCTCGAGCACTCTCTAAACCGAATACCTATCAGCAAGCATATACTATATCTCGTATTGGACTATATATACATACATATATTGACCAGACCAGACCGGAGTGGGGAGCAGAGTGGAGTCTAGGTTTAAATGCATTTTATAAGAACGCAAAGTCATCTCTCTCTCTCCCCAATGCAGTCGATCGAGTCCCGAAAAGAAACAATTCAATGTATACAGCAGTAGAAATTTTAAAGAATTTATAGATGTACCACAACAGAAACATATATATATACATATACATATATCTACCGATGTCTATACCTACATTTGTGTGTATTGAATTCAGTTCAGGAACCATTCACGAATTATTTCCCGACTGAGACAAAAGGCGAGCAGGCTTTCAATATATCCAACAAAGGGAGAATCGAAGCGAAAAAAAACTTATACAAGCATAGGCGACTAAATCTATAGCGAAAAAAACTGAAAAACTGAAAACAATGACAAATAATGAACAAACGTGTGTAATATTTTAATTTGTATATTAAAAGCAAACAACGTATTCCTTATTTGCATGCAAATACCCTTATTGTTTCGCGCTTCTTTTAGACATTTAAAAATACGTAATCTACGGAAACGATGCCAGACATTAGGCGATGTTTGTATATGGAAGTTGTTTTAACAAAGCAAAGAAAGACACCATATCGAGTAGTAATAACATTTTAAGCGTAAACCCTAATCTTATATTACATACATAATATATACTTAGAAACTGTCATATATATAGATTCAGTGAATTTGAAATTTACAGCGATTCCCGAAATTGTACTCCCTTGGTTTCTACATAGTGGCAAAGACAGCATTTATTTCAAAGCTAGTTTAGGCGTGATAAACATTGGTTCATTCGGAAAGGGTTAAGTTAAGAAAATTATATACTTGAAAAGTAGAAAACAACTTTGATTGTAAGGGATATCAAAGAGAGATTCGAATGAAACTATATATAGAAATATCTGGAATCAAAATGCAAAATATACGTACACACAGACACCACATATACCGGAAGAACACACAGCATAAAGTATAAATATTTATTATTGATGTTCCACAAGAGCAAACATAAGAGCAGCCAATAACTAAAAAGGAAATCCATAAAAGAAATAGAACAATTTCATCTTGGTCGAGGCGTATTAAAAATGTATACAAAACTATAATATGCGTATATATGTATGTGTAAAATAAATGTAACTAAACTCTCAACTAATCCACTCCACCCACACGCTGTCGCTGTGTGCTAAATGGAATTTGTGTTTGAAATCAAATTGAAATCAAATTGACATGAATAAACCGAAACACAACTAAAGCATTACGAATAGGCTAAAATGTTTGTATTTTAAACTGTGGTCATTGGGCTATTAACCGAAGGTAAGTTTGTTTTTAAGCTCTATTGGTCCGTTTAATTGAGTCTTTCAATAGACTCTTTACAATCTGCATGAAGATATGGAAATTTCTACTCTTATTCCCGATAAAGGATTGTTTGGAATTCCTTTGGTTTATGACGGGGTTATGCCAACTTCGGACTTTTAAAATATCTCTTTGGTTATTTAAAAATTTGAGTATGCCTTTAAGCTTTACAAGTTCATATTTAAAATATTTCCTGACTTAAGGGATACTACAAGTTAGTGCCAATCTATTTTACCAAGAACAAGAATCCCTTATGAAACGTTTTTATGGAAAATAAACTTCATCGTCTTCCGCCTTTTCTCCTGTCTAATTGAGGTTTTTCATTAACTTAACTTTATCTTTAAATTTTCACCCATAAAGCTTTGGGTTCTGTGCATCTCTCTGTGGGTTGCTTTATATTTTACTTTTACTACTTATTTAATGTCCTATAGTTGGTAAGAACGTTATTTTAGAGGTTTTCCTTAGAAAAAAAAGGAAAAAACCTTTAAATTTGTCCTATTGCTGCTGAAAAAAGCATTCCCCGAAGACACAACTAACTTTTAATGAAGGGACTTGCAAGCTAAAGTATCTCAAAACTTGTGAAAAATCCGCCCTCAGTTTCACCTGCTCCTTGACCTAAACATACCTTTTATTCCCATTTCCTTGACCAAAAACAATTTGATTTTTCTAAGTGATCTCCATAACAATGTTGTATATGAAAATGTCTGAAAACATTACCAACATTGATTAGAATTTATGTATTTAATCGGCCTCATTGCCGGACTCGAAGCCAGAGTCTTCGGTCCGTTCTGTCAGGATCAAGGCAAGCCTTGACGTTTCAGAAACACCGTCCTCATTCGGAACCGGATCGATAATAGTTCGGATGTCAGAGGATTGTCCTACGAAGCGGACAGAAATGGCATTGCGATGATGGTTATGCACACGCCGGCGGTTCTCCTGTCTGAGCAGGAAATGGACCGTCCGCTGTCTGTCGCCTCCTCCGTCCATGACAGGTTAGCTCGATTGAGCACCGAGGAGTCCTCGTTAGGGGGTGACGCTAGAGTTGGAAAGTTGGAGACTGAAGAATCGATGACGCCCTGCGCGTTTTGGAATTTGGAGTGTGATATACTTTTTGAAACTGCTTTCAAAATGGATTGGATAATCCCTTAACCGATGTGAACTGAAGTGACAGGCCGCACAAAGCAATACGAATGCGGAAATTGCCAGCGGCAGATTGCCTGTTTAATATTGTTAAATAAAGCGCATCGCGATGGCCGAATCCGGCCGTTCATATTGTGGCTTTATTAGGTTTTCCAGGGGTGACTGTGCCGCTGTGGGGCGCAATCATCGCAGTGACAGCCGACCGCAGGCTACTTTCCAGCTGTGCATGTGTAAACGGAGGCGGAAGTCGCGTTCCCTTCCGTTCCTATTCTCCTCCGCCCGCCGCCCGCCACCCGGCGCCCTATTCCCGTTGCCTGACCGCACAAAGCCATTTCGCCATTTTGGGAACAAGCGGGCCCACACCCACAGCCACAGCCCACAACCCATGCTGGGCCAAAGTAGTTGGCCGCACAATACTTTGCTGTCAATTTGTGATAACAGCAGCTTTATTTGAAAATATGTGCGACTTTATTTGCCGGGAGCGACAAGCCGATTTTTGTGGCCAGGCTCCGCTGACAGCTGCTGCAGGGTTATACAGATGAGGTCGAAGTGAAAGGACTCGCTTTGTGATAACCTCCTCACATAATAATATATATCGGTATTTGTATTTTAATTATCATTCTCAATTCTTTTAATGGTTGTGATTATTTTTTAATTAAAATAAATCCAACTTATATATAAATAAGTAAATATTATTCCCTTGCCTTTAACATTAACTTCATCGACTTGGCTTCCATTATAAATGCTTACGTTTTGATCAGAAATAAAGGGAATTAAAAGTCATACCAGGGAAACTTATTTTTAGGTCAATTAACTCGAAAAAAGACTGATTTCCATTCAGGAAGAGAAGACTCTTTAGCTTCTGTAGAACTAATTATGGTTATGACAATTTGTAGTTCGATTACAGGGATATTTGACCAAAGCTATGAAAAGTACCCTCCGCCAGATATGTATATATGTAATTTACTATATATTTTCTATTTCTATATAATTTTTTTTAATTAAATACATGATTCGTTTTCAAAATATTCGTAAAATATAAACATTTTGTCAATTGATTCTTACATGACGACCACTGTACGGTTCGGTGGGTTGTTCGGTAGCTATGCTGATGGAACGTGTGAAATTGAATATTTAGAGGGCCCTTTCAGGTGGAAAGCGCTGGCAGTTAGGCGGCAATGAATAGTTTGGCTTAAAGGGATTTGCGGAAACCGAGAACGATGAAAGGAAGCCCACCAAAGAGGGGACTGCTGTAGCCTCGCATTTCACTCCTAACCGCATGGCCGGTCCCAGTTCATTTTCTGCATTATTATTATTTTTATGGCCAGCAGAAGGACTGTGGCCCCGAAGGTCTCAGCTAATTAAATTCCACACATTCGGTGTACAAGTACGGGGAGCGTATGGTGGTGTCTGTGTGTTTGCATACGGAGGACTATATTTAAATTGGCTCTGCCATATCGCTGTCAGAGTGCGGAAAGTCAGGGCGCCGGGGAGTGCACATTTTTAATTACGCTGCACATTTGCATTTGAATTGCGCATTTTACAGGCTGATAAGCCGAAATAAAGGCAACAGTTGTGCAGTTGGCTGTCGTGCAGGCAGGGCCAAAGCCAAAGATATGTTGGCTTTGGCTTTGGCTTCGGCCACGCCCCAACCGCCCCAACCTCGTACGAGCCACATTTTTTTTTTTTTTTTTTTTGCTGATTTCCAGAATGTGTAATTTTCAAGTTGACAACTTTTGTCCCCTCGTTACACAAACACAAGCGCAAGCTGGGTATATATAGTACATATAAGCACTATATAGTATGCTATAGTATATTGCATTAGAGCCCGGCTCCTTCAAAAAGCATCGGCCCGCAGGCATAACCCCAGTGAGCCGCACAAAGCAGGGCGCGGCGGGAGCACGGGGAGTGCATTTCAATGCAGAGCAAAAAGGGAGAAAGTTGGAAAAGAACAAAAGGCAAATGGCGCTTTTAAATTTCACTGCCTCTGCTTCGATTCCGGGCGCTAATGGAACCCGTTGCCCGTTCTCCTTTATGCCCTCCGCCTGCAAGATCCGCAGGGTTTCGTCCTTCTATGCTGGCTTCATCTTCAGTGGGTTATTGCCTCTATTCTCCAATATGCTGCATGAGCTCAGCGTCCTGTGTTTTGCAGAGTCCGGGGAATCCTTAAAGCGCCAGCCCTCACCTGTAACTGAACCATTCCGTGGTCTTTCTCTCTCTTTTCGCTGTAATGGCGAGGGTCCTGCCATCCTATTTCCGGTTTTTGCCACCGAAAACGTGCCGGCAAGGCCCGTCATTTAAGCCATTTTTAATGACAGGCTGACGCCTGGCGCCTGACAACGGCTAATGATGGCGGCTAGCCAAAGTTTTGCGGCTTTTGCGGATTAAAATTGAAAACGCTTGCATTCATTAAATCTGCGAAAGGCAAAAACCTAACTAGAACGTGACATGGGGCAGGTGCCGCATTAATTAGTGTAGGAACTCACACACATCTAACACACATGAGCATGCGAAATGAGGATATCCTTAGGCAGGCGGTTTAATTTTCCTAAGATGTGTCAGCCGCAATTGGGTCAAAAAGACTTGGGTTAAGTTATTGCAGAATGCATTCCCTCCCTCCTCCTCCTCCTTCTCCTCCTTCTTCGCATCTAGTGCGCCGAAAGAGGACGAGTGGGCACTGAGGACACGTGCCTATTTGAACAGAGCCTCGGGGCCAGCGAACCAACTCCTTTGATAGTTTGCAATGGCACAATAATTAACTTATTGGAATATCGGACAAACGGCTGCCAAGGCTGCAAATGGGTGCCCGGCGGACGTAACCCCTGATCCCCGCTAAACGGTGGCCTTTGTCAGCTTCATAAATAAATATGCATGGCTTGGCACCTGGACCACGCCCACCTGCAGGCCATGTGCATGCGAAAAGGTCGCTCGGCGCCCTCGAGCTCGTTTATAAGCATTCATCATTCATTTGGCAGCGTGTCTGGGCCCCGAGCAAGAATCTCACAAATGCTTTGCGCCCCCATTGTTTCATCCTTAGCCCCTAGTCCCAGCTCCAGCTCCAGCCCCAACCCAGGCAGGCACCTCCGTGTGGCTGATGTGGCTGATGTGTCTGTTACCTTAGGCCAACCATAAGGCGATGAACACTGGTCAAAGTAAATATGTATTGCAACGTCATAATTTATAAAATTTTATTTTTCTAAAGAGATATGTATACAAGGAGTTTCTTTTTTCTAAGACCTTTGATAGATGTTGAAATGTTTGGCGTAGTTTTAGCATAGACAACATAATTTTAAGATGCATAACTCCATTTAATTTTTAAACTGTCTTTACAGCTAACTCCGGACAAAGGACTCGCTTATTCCTAAACTATTCCAAATTTTTTTGCTGAACGGAATGCTGTAAATTAAATAAATTTGAGGTTTCTCACCACTGTGCTGTGGAAAGCAGCTTAGAGCTTCGGTATCCAAGATGAGCAGCTGATGGCCGTGACTGCGCCTTTGTGCCGGGCGAGTCTTGAAGTGGCATCCGAGAGTTGAACACACAAATTAATCTTCATCTGCCGCACACACCCACCGACCACCGACCGACCACCGGGCCCCCGGGCGGCTCAAGTTTGGCATTTAGAAGTGCCCGAAATAGTTTCCAAGCAAAGCATCAGGAAAAAACAAAAGGCTCTCAGCTCTTTAGATCAAAATGAGCAAAAATCGCTATTAAAACATCTTTCCATTTCATCAGCTCATTTGAGCCTGATTAGGATTTTGATAGTCCCTAAATATAAACCAAAATTCACCATTAATAAATTTGATTTTATTAGGCGGCCTCTCAGGTGTCGTTTTTTTCGTAACGCAGCCTCAAATCCCATTGTGCTAAGTGTAAGCCAGCGGCGGACTTTATTTTAGTGACTCCTCGACGACTGAGACCGAGCCAACAGTTCGTTGGTCACCGGCTTTGGGGACCTTTGTGCAGGACCTCCGTTGCCTCGGTCAACAACCGCAGGGGCAAACAAATCTCGTCCTGCCTCGTCCTTTGTCCGCGTCACCGTCGCCCCGAAGGGTGTTTGTATTTGCCGAGTGTTGGTCACTCCTTTCCACACTTTGCTTAATTACTGCCAGCAATTATGAGACGGTCTCGTTAGCCGGTGGTCTGCTGGCGGTCCTGTCACTTAGCCCACTCTGGAGCGCTGCACTTTTCGAGTACACAAAATATTGTGGCTAATACACAAATATGAATGATGATGATCAGTCAAGTTATAGTTTGCTCTCTGGCGGCTTCCCTCAGTGTTCGTGGCAACACTTTAATGCCTCCGTAAATGGACGGGCTAATTCCGTTACAAAATGCACAAATTGTGTAATTTTCAAGTTAACAGCTCTTGACCTGGTTCGGCGTACTCCCACCATCCAACCCCCTCCGAAACCCCGGCTTCGTACTGTTGATTTGGTTCGTGGAATTTTGTTTGCTTTGCAGCAGGGCGCAAATATGCAAAAGCGCAATTGTGTGTTAACTTGGCTTTGTTGGCGCGTGTATGAGTTCGTGGGCAAAGGGCGGAGCGGAAGGCGCATACTTTCAGGCTCAGAGGTAGTAGAAACATTTTATGCGACTGCCACAAGTTTGTTGGGGAAAGTTTAAGCCCGTAAAACTTTTAATACAGCGCCTACCGATTGTGCCAGGAAAGGCCCACAGTAACAAGCTTTTAGCGAATACACACATTAAGCCTTTTATTTTTCGGTCTCTCCTCCATGAAAGGGCTCGCAAAAGGGGAGCAAAACTTCTACACACACCTCAGGAGCTCCACCGTCGTCGTCATATCGTTGTTTAACTAACAACAATTCCGGGGAAGCGGTTGGGAAGCGGGGTGAGCGAGTGCAGCCCCAGAACAAATGAGGAAAATATGCTTCAATAACAAAACACTCAACACTTGGAAGCGCAAAAAACAAGGCAAACCCGGGACGAGTGCTAAAAGGAACAACGACCGATTTACATAAGGACCCCGAGTAGACACACACACACACAAACACAGAGCACCCATTCATCCATCCAGAGAAATGCAAACACGCCCGGGAAGACACTCGGAAAAACCAGCAGCCACTCTAGCAGAACACTTTTTGCCGGCATTTGGCAAGCGTTTTTCGATGCAAAAGCCAGCTTTGTGCGAGTGAGAGATTTATTAATATTTAACAGGCCAACTAAAGCAAAATACATGAAGTTTTCCGAGATATGCAAACATAATAACTGTTGCAGCAGCGGCAACGGCAGCGAAGGAGGGTCGGCAAGGACGTGGGGGGGGGACTTGCGCCTGTGTACCAGTTTTTACGACCCACGCGTAGTCCTGGGACTGACTTCGATATCCTGCAGACTAGCCCGGCTGCAGGAAGCACTTTGTGGACAGGCGAAATGCCCAACGGAGTGCCAAGCGGCGGCCGAGAGTCACGGATTTTGGCTCCGCCATCCTTCGTCCTTCCTGCTACTTTCCCTCGATATAACACTGCAAAAGGGTGGCTCGCTAAAGGCGAGTATATTCAATTCTGCAGATTTAAACCAATTTACGTTAATCAGTAAGATAATTTTCATGATCATTTAAATAATAATGAATAGAGAATGAAGATTAAAATAAGAAATAAATCCAGTTAACTTTATGGGCCTGTTTCTACCCTCATTTCCAGAAACCTATAAGTTAGGAAAGTGCTGTTTACCCTGATGTTAACTTTCGTTTATTGCTGAAATACCCATTAAGGAGCAAGTGTTTTTTTATCTTTCTTTTATTAAAAAATATTTCATAAGGATTGTTGGTCTTGTTATCCTATATTTCTCAAATCTTAAACAGTTATTAAAACTCCGAATTCATGTCAAAGTCCTTGCCCATCGAGTCACCCTATCCCGCGCCCATGCCCGACCGCTTGCCACAATGGCAAACTGAAAGGGACTGGCACAGGGATTGGGGACTGTGGCGTGCATTATTGAGTATGGAGGGTGCCACAGAGATTTTTTCGGGACTCCCCCTTTGGCAGCGCGATGACAATGCGCGACGCCGTGCAATTGCCATCAAACGCAGCACTAAAGGCCGAACCGAACTCATTAGGCTTGCAACGCCGAGTGGCGGCCGTGCTCTAATTATGCTGTCTCCCCCTAATTCCCTCCCACTGAGGATGGTTAAAGTCCAGTCAGCCCGAGGCCAGCCAAGGGAGGGAAGAATAAAATCGGAGCTGGCATTTCCGCTGCACGGACAATGCGATGGCTGCGATGGAGGCACCCCGAGGCGGCCGTCGTCCCAAAATAATGACCATAAAACGGGTTCATCGAAAACGAACTGTTTTCTTGACCTTCGGCGGGCATTAAAAAGAAATAAATAATAAATCAACTCGGGCATGAAATATTCAATAACCTAAACCGACAAAGATTTACTGCTTAGCCATTTATTTGCTGCGACCCAAAAATAAAAACCCGTCCCGAGAAAAAAACACTTTGTAAGCAATTTGGGTAAGAAAAAAGTTGCCTGGATATGTTTTGAAAACTGCCAACTAAACAAGAAGTCACTCAAGGCCCGGAACACACCTACAGGACGAACAGGATCGGGGAACACGTACGCACACACATACGCACACCCGTGCCAAACAAATTGAAAGAGTTGCCAAAGTTGATTGCTGGCTAAACGAAAAGGTTGCCCGGATCGAGATTGGGAGTGCGAGTGGGAGTGGCAGTGTGAAGTAAGCCTAGTAGTCCGACTGGCCTTAACCTGGCTTACTGGGGGCGACTTTGACGCTCTTCATAATTTGCCAAGACAACAGGCAACAAGCCGGGCAGGCAGGCACTTGAGGGCTTCGCTGCGGCCACAAAGGAAAATATAAATTGTTTTTATTTCTGCGGCCGCCTGTGCGTCGGAGGAAATGAAATAATCAAAAGATAATGACACAAAGGGAAATGGAGGAAAAGTCATCAGCGTCAGCCACGTGAAACGGCGAAAGTTTACCTGGCAACAATCATGTATACTTTTGAGAGATGCCAGATAATGCATATGCGGGCCAGGGGCTAGCCGAGAGTCCTGTGCACTGGCAATGCCAGACAATAGTTCGGCATCTGTCCGGCGGGCGGGGATATCACTGCCAAAAGGAACATTTAATACAGGCAAATAAATAAAGCTAGCTAGCCATTCTCGCTCACGGGGCGGCAGCAGGAAAGCTACAAGCCGGGATCCGGAAAAGAGCGAATGGAGGGGTGGCTCAGTCAGTCGCAGGATGTGGCTGTGAGAAATTAGTGGAGTTTTGGTGGCGCATAAATTGCCAGACATACACAAGCGAAAGCAAACAGTGCGGAACGGGAGTATAGAGCCACGTTAGAAGTGTCTGTACAGAATCCAAACAAAGAATTAAACTTAAATTATCGAAATACAGAAAGCATAGAGCAAGGATATACATATCTCTCAATACTTTAACCTCTTTGCTTCTAGATCTGTTATGAGTATTTAATAACCAGCCAGGATAATTAAATTCCAAATCAAACTGCAGATAGTCTGCTTTGGCAATAACCTATGATAAATAGCTTGCTCTAGCCACTCGGGCCGCACTGTGTGTGCCAGTGGAATGAAAATGGAAATAAAGCTTCGTGAGGAGTCATGCCCATAATTTTCAATAAGCAACATTTGCTATGATAACACTGCGTATGCGTAATATACATAATAACCAGAGCTATGCATAGCCCGGGGCCAGCACCCGACCCCTCATGCATATTGATGGTTTGCCGAAAATAGTTTCCTCCAAGATAACAGGACAAACAGGACGAGGCGCCGGACTCTTACAGCGCCAAAGGGCTAACAGTGAGAGCGGAGAGCGCGCTAAACACAGCTCTGTTAGCGGTGTAAGCGATGTTAGCTCTCTGCTAAAGACGAGTGCAGCAGCCTTAAGGATATAACCTGATAATTGCAATTTATGTTATTGCAAGTCAGCCGCCAGCTATGTTGCCTCTCCCTCTAAGACCCAAAGCCTTTGGCTGCACTCCCTCCTGGAGGCAAGGTTGCCATCGCCATAAATCACAATCAAATTAGGCCCTGATTATGCCGAGTCGAGATGCATGAAATGGATTAATGTACAGCGGTCGTCGAATCTAATAAATCAATGGCCAGCAGGACTAATTTAATTACGTGCCCCAAAGCACCCAAGATCCTGTCTAGCTACTTAAACCAGATCCTGCCTGCCTGTTGGCGCGTTTGCAAATAAAAATTATCAAATTATTTTCGAACTGATTGTGGGGACTCCCCCCGCCTCGTGTGTGTGTGTGTTCCCTCAATCAATTATTCCAACGATTTCGGGTATTTGCATGTGCAAATCTGATTTACACGCACAAATGAATATTAAATTGCTTGAATCAATTGAGTTCAAGTACACAACGCTGCACTCATTGTGAATTTTCGTGCTGTGCGCAATCAATAATAACATAAATCGCGCAGCGAGCGCAAAATGAAAATTCGGGAAAGCGTCCCTCCTAACCCACCCCACCCGTACCCCGTCGCATCCTATTCCTATCCATATATGTATGTAGCTGTCTGCTCGCGTTACTACTTGAGATGTCCATTACACGACAGTCGTCCTCCGAGAAAGGGGAAGTGGAAGTGGAATTGCGAGATGATTTTCCCGACAATGTCTGTCGAACCTATTTAATAAACCAGCAATCAATTTAATGACACTCCAGATAAAGGCGACTTGATTTCTATATTTCCCCAATATTAACTCATTAGGGTGTGGGGGAAATCATTTTAATTTCTGTGCATTGCGAAATCGCTTTTCCCCCCAGGAGCAGCATTGCTTATTACTTTCTTATAAATTCAAAGATCCTTTGAAACGCTCCTGCTGCTGTTGTTTCCTCGCCATTTTCCGCTTTCCAGCCAGCCGCCCGCCTCCCTGCCGACATATGAAATTCCTGAAAACAAACTTTATTGAATTTCGTATTAATTTTTTCCGGCTTCAAAGTCAAGACTTTGTTGCTGATTGTCGCAAGGGTTTTAATATGAGCGAAAGCGCTTGTCTGGCGTTTATTAAATTTTATTTGTGAGCAGAAGCACAACAAACTTTTGTGTTGTGTGGCACATTGCATGTGCAGTTGACATCTTTATGTGCGCTCCCCAGTGTGTGTGTGCCAGGACGAATATGTGTGGTTGTTGGTTCCTGATGTTGGCCTTCTTGTTTTTTTGCTATGCTCGCCCGTTGACATTTTCCAAAGCTTCCGTTATTGCTGGACTTAAGCAATATTTATTTCTGTAACTATACACGCGTGTACACATCCTATAACTAACCATAAATACATTCTTACTGTATAGTACACATTTTTGTTTTTACCTATTTATAAGTTGTTTAAATGTTATTTTTAATGCAACGTTCTTTATACATCTACATAAATGTACTTGAAAGTTGAATTGTATTTTTGTTTAAAACATATAAATAATAAATTTTGAATATTTAACAAGCCCAGGGAAACACACTCCCTTCTGGCCTTCTCAAAAGTGACGTAAACGCGAAACAAGGTAAAGCAAAGTATGTGCAAGGATGGCACTAAAGATTTTAAAGTCTGTATTATGTGAAAAGATGGTTATATGTAAAACAGCTCATTATGTTGATGTACGATCGGTGAGCAAGTTTGCTGATGAGCTGTCGTTGGATAAAACGGAAGACTGTGCATACAACCTGCTGTCCTTTTAAGGTATAGAAAATAGTTGAAGTAAACACTTCATGATTTAAAATGCAAGGGTTGCTTTTTAAAGATCCCGCTATTATTCCAGTGAAAATTTTTGTTTAAATTGTGGAAGTATAAGAAGTTTTATTTTTAAAAGTATATTTTAATTTTTAACATGTTATTTCTGAAGTATTGCGTCTCTTGCAGTCAGTCCTTTTGGGATACATTTTCTTAAATCCTTGCTCTGTGAATATACCTTCAGCACTATGTGGGGATTGACGACTGACAGATGTTAGAATTGACAGTTCAGTTTATTACAGCTTCACGGAGAGCATAAAGGTTGGGTTGTAAATCCTAGACTTACCAACCCAAAAGTGCGTGGAACCAAGGTAAGCGGATCGGTTAGGGTCTAGCTG
Source organism: Drosophila mayri (assembly GCA_008042485.1). Lineage (NCBI taxonomy): Eukaryota > Metazoa > Arthropoda > Insecta > Diptera > Drosophilidae > Drosophila > Drosophila mayri. The sequence continues at coordinate 87,788 of VNJN01005870.1, read as the reverse complement.
GGGTTTTGCTAGATTTGGGAGAAAAACAGCATCCGACAGGTCCTGCTCCATATTCTCCTCTTCCCAATGGCGCTGAATTAGAGGTCTCATTAGCTGCTATACTGGCCTGCCGTTTAGCTTTACGGTTTGTAGAAGGATTGGGAATGGGTACATAGGACAACAAGGCTACTTTTCGTTTGCTGTCAAATTTACGACTAGAATTATAATTTCAAATTAGTTGACATATTTGCCAGTAAAGTAGGCTGGTTATTGTTACCCACCGCGATTGCAACGTTCTTATATGTAGTGGTGCAGGTCAAGTTTGGCTCTTCATAAGAAATATTGCAGGTTTCTCTGGCTTTGATGTTGCTACTGGTTGTCACCATCGAGCTGAAGGCCTAAGACTGTGTTGGCAGATTTGCGAGGAATGCAACTTTAAAAAATTTGCACGAGTCTCACAGAGTTAAGAACAAATTTCTCCCAGATTTGCACCAGTTTCTTCTCTCTTCTCCATGAATTGATCTACGCCCATTGCCAGATGGTAATGGACCAAATGAATTTTCCATTGCAATTAGTGGCAACAGCTTGTTGCAACCAATCACATTGGAAAACTCATTTGACCCATTACGCTCTGCAATGGGAGCAGTAATTTCACAGAGAACGACCGAAGTAGCTGATGCACCCAGAGAGATTTTCACTCTCAGCTCTGCGAGAATCGCGCATACTTCTCATCTTTTACCGCATACCTGCCAACACAACCTAAAGCCTCGAGCTCGATGGTGGCAATAAGTAGAAATACCAATGCCAGTGAAGCCTGTAGTACTTCTAATGGACAGGCAAACTGGCCCGGTACTCCTATAACTTGCTTATTGCTGGTCGTCTATGTCCGATCCAGGTATTACCGATGTACCAGGTGTGGGCGGCTTCTGCCAAGCAGAAGCCACAGGACCACAAAATCCTACAGAGAACAAATCTTACGGGAAAAATAAAAATATCTCCAAAAACTACACAATTTTTTTTTTTAATTTTACCAAGAAAATAATTTAGATTTTTGGAGGACACAAATAGAAAACACAACCGGTTGCTATGAAAGCAGAAGCGAAACTGATAAACTGGTGAACCGAACGTACACAGCTTGTTTTTTCAAATGAACAATTTTCCCTGGCCTACTTGGATTTTAAAAATATATACAGAATTTTTTAGCTACGGAAAATATTTCAAGGCATACTTGGATTCTTTAAACTAGTGATTTCTGAAGCCTTTAAGGAAAAACAAATAAATAATAGCAAATGTAATATCCCCATTTATGTGCGACTCCCACTCTCTCTCCTTACCGCAGGATTACTCCCTCGAAGTACCAACTTGATATCTGCTTGGGTGGTAAATGTATTGTTTAGATTGCTTTCCGGGATACTGATTCCCCGGATTCACTGGATTTCGACACTTTGGCTAACAAATGGGCGACGATTAATTACACATGTGAGTCGCCGCTTGCAGCGAAAAGTTTTAGCTCTGTCTGCCCTGACGAGCTCATATTTCAGCTGATAACTGGATGAAGGTTTCGAGAGCCGTTTTCCGGGCTGCTCCGCCCATCAACACCGCCATGAATACATTATGTTTGCCGCCGCTTCTAATTGCCGCTACAACAAGCCGTGTGTAACAGGTGCGCCCGGCCCTTCGGCGGCTTTAACGCCAGCTCTGTGTAGCTGAAATGTATTTTAACCATAAATTAAACAACGGGCCATAAAAACTTTTGCACAAAACGGCGCTGGCAAAGTGTTTGCAACCCGTTTCCCTCGCTTCGTCCTTGTTTTTCCGTTTTTTGTATATTTTGTGCTGCTGCTGCTGCTGCCAACTGTAAATTCCGGACAGAGCCAAAACTCATTTAAAATGTCCTCCTAAAAACTCCGCTGGATGTGAGTGTGTGCCGGGAGCATATTTCATAAGCACGCTCCCGCCTAACTTATGTCTTTTAATAAAGCATTTAAGCAGCGTTATAAATTTGCCTGGCTGCAAGCAAGGATTCGTTCGTTCTCCGGCTGCATCCCGAGTCAGGAACGGGAATCCTTTCATTCGCCTGCTCACGTAATGGGACTTGTGCCCGATAATGATAATGTGCTCCGCTTTGCCATTTGGCCCCAGGGGCATTAACACCGCCGCTGCAACTGTGCAGCCAGACAAGGACTTGCTCCCGTGACTCCTGCGCCCTGTATCCTGTGTCGTGGGTCCTGTGTCCTGGCCTACGTCCTCCCTCTCCCCCACTCGCCGCTCCTTGAGCCACTCGAAGCGTGCGCGTGACATTCGGCGGCCGTGACAGGCGGCCCTTTTTTGAATAATGCCCGTCAAGTGGCGGCATCGATATTGAATGGGCGCCGACACACAAGGGCGCGGGCCTAGTAGGGGTTCCCCGGATCCCTGGTTCTGGTCCCTGGCTCCTCGGCCTCTGCGCTGTGATTGACGACGCAACTTTTTTCATTTCAATTTTGTATTTTCCATTGATTTCCCCGCTGTCTGCGACACTGCGCGTGTCAGTTATTAAATGCTCTGATTAAGTATAAAGTGTAAAGTATATCGAATATTTATGAATGCCTCCGCGCACTCGGCCTGCCTTTACAAAGAAGAAAGCTACACGTAATTATGACAAATTGATTTTATGTATGCGAACAATGGCACTGAGTGAATGGCAACTTGTTTGGGAATACGGAGCACACAGCAAAGGACCGCCACAAAGCAGGACGAAATTTAAGATGAAGTCCAAATTGATGTTCTGCCAGGCTGCGAAAGTTAATCCGACGGCGGGGCTTGGATGTGAGGCGAATATCTGGCGGGAGATCTGCTGAATTAAATTTCCTGCCATTAGTCATTTGGTATCAATCTGCTTAGAGATCGATACAAAATGTTGGCAGTATCTGAGCGAGGATTATATATTTATTGGAAACAGAAGAGTATGAAAATTAGATAACAGGGGATTATATTTTTATGTATTTCTAAAATGTATAATTTTGTGGGATATATAAATTTTCCAAAGAACTTATCTTAAACAATATGTAATTGTTCTATACTTTTCTTGGTTTGAGATGAAACTTGATAAGATCTTGACTTAAACCTCTTGATCTTATTCCAGACGTAGAAGTTTATATCGATGCGTCTGGTAATGCTGATTAAAAAGCTATAGAAACCCTTGACCACTTAAAATACAGCCTTTAATGTGTTACAAATATTTGTTGAAACCAAAATTTTAAATTAGATTAATTTTATATTTAATTTCAAGCGCGTTATTAAGAAATAATAATGGTTTATAAGTAAATAAATTATATAGTCTTTGCAAAAAATTGTATGCCAAATAGTAGCTTTAATTTATATTCCTTGCGGCATTAAAAAACCATTAAAAGTCGAAGACGGCAACTGCTTGTGCTAGTAAACATTGTATGCTGCTATTATTTGTTTAAATAAAATTAATGAATATAAATAAATACCATTATAAAAATTGGTACTTTCTCCATGAACCTAATTTTAGTTCTTCCTTATAGTTTATTTACAAAATTCATTTACCTTTTTTTTTAGAGCTAAAGAAATTTAATTAATATTATTAAAGTATTCTAAAGAAATCTTGTTGTTACATAAAATAATGAGTGAGTTTTGATTTTTTCCCTTTCTCAACTATAAAAACAGCATAAAAGTTCTGCGCAGCATTCAGGCCTACATATTACAATATATCTCGTTTATTTCACTTTAATTTAAATAGTGTCTAGCATAGTTTAATTTCGTATTTGAGTTATCGTGTCACAGAGCCATGGTAATTTCGACCTAACCAGCCCCATTAGGTATGCTATCGTTTTAGAACGACCTCTCGGTGTGCAGTCAGATGAGCGGAGGCAGAGTTCAACGCACAATTACACAGCCGTGAACTGCTTTGCTGTCATTAATTTTTATGTTAACATTTTCATTTGCCGGCTGTCGAAGCGACTGTCCCTCCATCGCAACGGATGTTGTGACTGTTGCTGCGTTTTTTATCTCCGCCAGCCACGCAGCACAATTAAGCATCATTTTAATGCTCGACTGAACCGAACCGAACGGAACGGAACTGAACGGAGCTCAACCGAGCCGAACCGGACTCTGGGAGTGGACATGCAATAATTGATATTTCAGTGGAGCCACAGAGCATCCTTTGGCCCTGCAGTGGTCTCTCCTGTGCTCTCCCGCCGCACAACTCCTGTGGCTGGCCGTTAATGGTGATGTATTTTTACTTTGATTGCGTCCAAACGGTGCAGTGGCAAATGTTAAGCGGATTTTATAGAGTGCAACAAATGCCAATATGCGGGGGCAGTGGACCGCTGGACGTGCTTGGCATAAATCGATGTCCTTGCCCCAGTTCCTGTCCCAGTCCCAGCTCGGGATATAAGAAATTATATTTATGCACACTGCGGCATGAATATAAAGTGCGTCAGCGGCAGGCTAATGCGAGTCCCTGCTCCCTGCTCCAGGGTTAGCGATCCCGTTCGGGTTTTCCCACAAATCAACGGAGCACATCATTCAAATTCGAGCGCCTGCAGCTACCTTTGCCCCTTTTCGCAACACTTTCTGTGCCGGCAAAACTGTGAAAAAAAATTATGCAAATTCGTCGGCTGGCTTTACTAATATGCTCATTTGCATATTGCGCCCGCATTGTTTACCGAATTGGCCATCGAGGCAGCTTTATTATGCAGGACACAGGCAGGTCCTCGGCCAAGTTATGCGGTGGAGCATGTAATTCTTCCTGTATTTTTCACACCCCTCCTTCCCGCCAGAACGGCTTGACTTGACTTATTAATGCCCTGCGCTGAAAGGGTTTGGCTGTCGGCCAGACTGCAAACACCCCTGCTTCCTGCTAATCGCACCGGAATCTCTCTAAAGTCGATCGAAACTTTGCTGATGGATAGACAACGGAGAGTGTCCTGTTTACTTAGGCCAACAGTTCGCATCGGCTTCGCCCGATACATCACTTAATGGCAAATTTATGCGCATGTTCGACCATGCGGAAGGTGCCAAATGTATTCCAGTTAATCGCAGCTCGGCAAGGTGAGCAGATTTTAAGCTGAAAACTAAGCACGAAGTTCGATATGCATTTGCCAGCTGGCAGTTGCCAGAAATTTATAGCCAAACCAAGAGTTCGCCACTCAAAATTGTGGTCAAAAGCTCTCTGGTCGTTCCCTAGGCAACGCCAGAAGGGCACACAGAAATCGCATGCCGAGGGGTGTGTGCGGTGCACCCCTGCAAAAATAATTACTCAAATTATGATCGAGTGCATGCACAAATTAACAAATATATTTCGTTCAGCTTTTTTTTTTGCCGGTGGCGAATGCGCAACGCGGTCCATTGCTCATACGCCATGAATGCCCAGAGAAGCAATTAGCAATCGACTTTTATTCGTTGCCAATAAAATGGAATACAATCTGAACATCCGCTAATTGGTACTTTTTTGTATAATTTTAGTTTGTTTTTCTTTGAAACTTTACATTACTCGGTGAGACGACCTTATCTTAGATGGAACTAGCTAATTGCAAATAGTTTAATGTAAACACAGCGCCATATTTATTGATTTCAAGTCCACAGCAACAACTTTTATATATTTTTCCATTAACTTTATCCGCAGTCTTACAACTTTTACTGCGCAATGGAAGCTCAACTGGGGGCTGTGTGGTCAGAAGGCACGAGTATCTCCATGACTGCTAAGCCCGCTCGAGCATTCGCCTTAAGCTCATTTAATTGTCTTCATTAGGGCGCTTAAAGTTTCATTTAAGCTGTTACCTGCTGCTTCCGTTTCCGCCTTGCCGCGCAGGAAACGGCGTATAGGGGAGGGCGTCGCTTTCGCTAATTAGGCGTTGACCCATCGCGACTTAAGTGCAATGGTCTGTGGCCGGGGGATTCGGATGCATTACACCCCGGCCCAATACTCGTTTATCAAATTTAAATGCGGCCACCCACACACACTCGAAATTTAATGTCCGGAGGAGCCAGAGCTGGAGTTGGAGTTGGAGTAGGAACCGAAGCCGGAGCCGGAGCCGGAGTTGATGAAGAAGCAGCGGAGGAGCAAAGCAATTTGTTTTACCACGAGTAATTTGTCTTCAAAAAGCAAATGTTTTGCAATTTGTTAACAAGAACATTTTTCGCTTTATGTGCCCTCTACCGCTCCGGTGGCCATGTTTTTGCTTTTTTGTTTCCACTCTCTCTCTGTACATGAACATGTATTTGTTGGCAGCCGCTCGGCGGCATGTTTGCCATCGTTTGGTTTTTGCCTCCTTTGTTTACACTGCTTGTGCGGAGCCAGACAGCCGCTGCCACTGCTGCTGTTCTGTTGGGTTTTCCCGAGCCCAAGCCAAGCCAAGCCAAGTCCAATGCAAATGGAAATTGCGGCAGAGCTGGCCCAGCAGCAGATAAGACTCCGCTCCGACTGTAATAAATGAGTGTTGTGCCTAAAATTGAAAGTAAATACATATTGGAAGATGGCGTGGAGCTGGGATATATTTGGCCAAAGAGGATTTGGGGAGCCTGCGTAAGCGGATGCTGATGGGAATGGAAATGGGACGGCGGTCACTTGTTGGACATGCTTCAGCCGGCAGCAGGATGGCGGAACCCCTAATTGATTCCGCGCTAATTGCTCCGAACCGGCGCCGGTTGATGTTTAACAATTCGCAAATATAAATATTACCAACGGTGTCCAATTATGGATTTCGCAACGCACTCATGTGAGTCCATATTCAATTATCGTTGGGAGCGTGGTCGTGTTAATTGCTCTTAAATCTGTGCGAGCCGGAAAATTCTCTCTACGCCAGCGAATTCCCAGTGCCAGCTTATAGTCTGGGCCTGGTAAAATTCATTTTATTTGATTTTCCATCAATCCTTTTTCCTTCGCCCCCCTGCTCTTGGCCGCTTTTGGCCATGGTTCGGCCTGGTTTCAGTGGAAATCCAAGGAAACCACAGCTCTAATGGTCATGTGCAGGTTAGAAAATCCTGTTTATACATACAATGCGTATTTCTTGTACCTAATAAGGTGTTTAGTTAATATCACTCATACGCAGTGTTAGCTCAAATAAGCATCTTTTAATATGTATTTACGGGAAATTCATGAAAAATAAAGAACAGAAAGGCATTACTTTGATATAAACATAAAGTTAGGATTAATTTTTAGGAATCTGTATCTATTTATAAGTCAGCAAACCTAAGCTAAAGTTAGTTTCTATTCTTCTAATAAATATATTCTTTATAGGCCATTTTTTTACTATAATCAAGTACTTCCAGGTAAGTTTCCAGGTACTCAAGCTGCACTCCGCTCATCTCTGATCGAATATTTATCTGTATGCTTTAGTTTCGATGGTGCAACAAAGTTTTCAGGTTGCCCCGCCAGCCATTTTTGGACTCCATCATCCAATCCAATCCACTCCAATTGAATCCTGCCACGCCAAGCGTGCTGGGTGAACACTATTTGCATATACTCCTGTGAAAATAATGGGACTCTGAAAAGTGAAAGTCGAAGTCTAAGCCGCTGTACTCTTTATGCCTTTATGCTCTGTAATCATGGGTCGCACACACACTCGCCCTCACACAAAGCGTCACAATTTGAACTTTAACACCTTCAATGACAGCCAGCTGCATGACCTCAGGCGCAATTTCGTGTAAATAACAAGAAAATAACAAAAACAACCTCGGGCCAGTCGAGAAGATGGCTACGACCCCACATTAGGCACAGTGGTGCCACAATCAAAGAAAAATTAATAGTTGAAAAGTTTTTAATTTCGAAATTTTTATTTAAAAAAATTGCTTTAATATGAATAAATAAATATCCGAGAGTTTTAACAACATTATTTGTTTGCTACTACTGAATGTACTTAAGATTGCGACTTTATAATGCTTGAAAGAGAAAACATTTCATTAAATTTTTCATGCAATATTGTTGGGTATAATTTAAAATCATGAATATCATTATTTAAAACATTCATTTATTAAAAGTTAAAGCGGAGGAAAAGTGAAAGCAACAAACCAAACACAAAGCAATTTGCATTTATTTATAGTTTCTGTTGATTTCGTCTGTCGGTTAAACTAACATTTTCTACAACAATATAACTATGTAAGAATATGGACTATATATCACAATTTTAAATATTTAAATTTTATGTAAACTATTATGCTTATGCTTATCAGCTTTATATATTCAAGACAACTGATTATCAGCTCAGCAGATTTGGCTGTTTCAACCACTGTGCCACGCCCCCGAGGCTCAATCCCAATCTCAATCACCAGCCCACCTCCTCCAGCCTCCGCCTGCTGCCCCTCCCTGCTGGCCTTTGTGTGCGGGTGTGTTGTCGTAGTTGGCCATTATGCGCATAAAATATAAGAGGGTTGTTCATATCCCAGCACAATGGATGCATAAATCTATGCTGCCTGGCGTGGCCAGACCAGAGACCAGAACTAGAGAGCGGGAGTGGCAGACAGAGCTGGCGAAAAGACTCTGCCGTCAGAGCGCACGCAAGATTTATTTTAACATTTTTATTATTAGTTTCCCTTCTCGTTTGGCTTTTTAGAGTTTTCCTTGTGGTCATGCTGCATTAGCCCGGGCTTCCATCGCAAATTGCTCGAAAATGGCATTGCAAATTATGGTTTACATTTAAGGAACTTCATTGAAACTTGATTGAGGCTTTATTCCGACCTCGCAGCCACTCCGCCGGCTTCCGCCAGCTTCCGCTTTGTGTGCCATTTACAGTCGAACAAGGGATCGAGTTTTCCATTCGAATGCCTTCGAGCCCGTTTCGATTCGGTGCCATTGTGCGCCCCTCTGTTTGGCTTAAATGTCAGCTGTCATTGGCCATAATTTCAGTTTATTGTTTTGCCAAAAACAAAACCCTAGAGCGGTGCCTTTTTCCGTTCCTTACACACAGGTCCTGACAATTTCATTTACTCGTTCGTGCCGCTCGCTGTCGCTGATAATTGGACATAAAAGGCTATCGGCCTAGAATAGCAAATGCCTTCGAATGGCCCCCAACTTTGCTCAATTCGGAAGTAATTCTCTTCGTTCCCTCATGCTTCGCTGGGTATATTTTATTTCTCTCAATGCATGTAACTGGATAGAAGGGAAATGGCCATAAAGGATGTATTTCAGAGCCCATCAAGTTTACTTTTATTTGGAACTCTTCTACTTCTTTAGTCCGAATTTAAATCAACCAAAATCAAGGCAAGGGTTTATCTATCTAAAAGAGGTAATTGGCTATATAATAAACATTGTGACAGTGCTAACTTTAAACTAGAATCAATAATACTTACTTGAAAGACAAAATATGTTCTTGTGTATTTTTGTATAAAATTTATACACAACACTCAGTATTTTTGGCTTAATTTTTATATGGCTTAGAGTTTAATATATTTTTGGTCCGTGTAATAAACCTGAAGGGATAAGTACTCCAACTTTGCTTTTCCAATGTCAGAGCCGCGGCATCGGGTATCCCGAACTCGAACTTGTTGCTGACCTTTTGCTGAAATTAAAAACTTTCCCTAATGTGCATTAAAATCCTTTCAATTCCTTTCAATTTCCATAAGCGCTGACCCCGTGCATTTCGTTAGTCTTGTAATTTTCCAATTTGCTTTTCCCATTCAGTGTCTTTTACGCTTTTTATCCTCGTCCGCGCGCTTTCTGCTGACTCGTGCGCCTAATTGTAAGTAACAAGCGGGCAACAGCATTTACAGCTCAGCAAATGCCAATGGAAATGGCCCACTGGCAGGGCGGAAAAAAGTGAACTTGGTTAGGGAAAGGAGGCGCAGGACGAGAGCCCAGATGGGGGCAGAGAAAAAATTATAAATGGCGGCGCAAAATTCTTTGCAAACACTTTTTCACGCTTGATTAATTTTGGTTCAGCAGTTGCTGCCTTTTCCTCTTTCCGCCTTCCTTTTTGTTTTATTTTATTACCAACCATTTTTTAATGGCAAAGTGTTAAGTTTGACAGTTTCGGGTCTACTGTCGGACATTATGCACACTTCACTAAATATGCGAAAAAGTGCCGCGTAGGCCACTCGCCATGCGAATCGCTTAGCCATCGCTTGGCGGTGGTTAATAATGCACTCGACGGGCTGCACCCACCTTCGCCTCCTCATGAAGCACCTCTCCAAAATCACATCGAGATACCTCATTCAGCCCTCCGTTTTAACCCTTTTTGGTCAAGGAGCGCGGTATTAGTGAGCTGGTTGATTTCCCTCTCAGAGTCATCTCGCTCCAATATCTCGTTTTCGGTCTATATGCAAAGGTTGAAGAGCCTTATCTTCTGATTGAATAAAGGAACCTGGGCAACAGCATAGTTTGCTCAATATTCGTGAACACTGAGAAAAAAAATTCATTCAATGCCATATTACTAACATTGTACGATTTTCTTTTAATATTATTTATATTATTCAAATGTTTTTTATTATTTTTGTAATGGAATATCAGCACTAGATGAGTCAATTTAACTCCCTTTAGAAGTGACTTTTTGTACCCGATACCCATAAGATGCCTAACATGTTGCTAGTAACATTTTAACTATATTTATCATAACTTTAGTTATTGGTTTATATATATTTGAGCATAGTTAAAATTGAGTGAATTATCACCTATAACCTGGCAGTGTTAATCGCTCCTTTTTTACTACTCACGATGGAGTGATACCCTTTAAAGTTTGTGCGATTTAAAAGGAGCAATTGCACTTCATAGACATTTACATTGTCCTTTATTTTACTTTGTTTTAATGTTCCCCGCTTTCGTACAGTGTGCTTTCCTTATTTATGTTAGTATCTTGCATTCATGTTGGTGTACACACAAAGCCAAGATGTACTCTGCTCCGCTTTCAATTTACTAATGCACTGCCTTCCCAGGACAAAAAAAAGAAAATAAACAAAAATGAACCAAAGGTTTGACTAGCTGGAATGCTTCGCCAGCTTCCGATTCCGATTCCAGCGAAGGAGATGTCCTCCGCGCCCCGACTTATTTCCCCGGAAAAAGTTATTGCCAACGCATATCGAGCATATCATCGATCGAGAAATCGCTGCGCATTGTAATCTCAGCAGATGTTGACTCGAAAGCGAAAGCTCCTCCCAGCACCCGAAATAGTAATTGAAAATTCTGCACCGAACAGCAGTGTATGTATGAGATTTCGCTTCGGTTTTAGCGATGGCCGCAAAATCAACACTGAATCACACACAGAGCAACCGCTCCCAGTGGAATTTATTTCGTTTGTGGTTAACCAGGATCTGGTCTTGTTCGACATGTTATCTCGATAATTAATTCGATTGCCGTAACCGCCGAAATGCAAAAGTCCTGGCTGCCTCGATGGCTGGCGTCGGCCAACGTGCCGCGTGCGTATGCGTGATGTGAAATTTTAAGCTCACTTACCTGGCTGTTGTTTACCCAGTAAACACTTTAGTCGAACGGCTGGAGAGCCGTATCTGGAGCCTGGCACCTGGAATCACACCCGAAGGAAGCTCGGCGAGGTGTTTGAGTGTTGATTTAACGCCATTCGTTAGTGTTTGCTCTGCCTGGCTCAGAGTTAGCTAGTTTTCGGGGCAACTCTTTGACGGGTAATCCAATAGAGCAGTTAATGTGTGAAGAGGATGGTCAGTTTGGGTCTGCTTAAATTGCGTAAAACTAAATTTTCCGAGCGTCCGCGTAAATTCACTTAAAGTGCTGACCGGCGCCAAGCGGGACGGCAATGAAAATAAATGACTTCTCATCAAAATAAAACGCTAAAAAATTAAGAAAAATGCGATGACGTCGAGGACGAGGACGAGGCCAGCGACAGGCAGGAGCAAAGTAAACGGAATAAAATGAGGAAAAGGAAATATACGTAAATGAAGCTACAGCCGGCAGCAGGTGGACGAGGCAATACAAATTGTTTTGAATTTAAATTGGACAACAGTTGCGGATACTTTTCGCATCCACCAGTACGCCAGTTCGTATCCGTAAGCTTTAATCTCTGGCCAGACACTTGATCGGAGCAGTTTTCCAGCGAAATATGTAACGACAGCTCCAAGGTTGCGGCAAGGATGCCAGCGACGATGTTTTGTGTTTGTGCAACGTGGCGTGAATGAGCAACTGTTGCCCCACCCATCGCCCATCGCCCATCGTCCATCAACCATCACCCATCCGCCCCGTTGCCCTCGAAAACGGGCCGAATCCATCCCCGAACCGTCGCTGTCAACGTGTCTCGGCACCTGCAGCCAAAGCTACGGCTACACCTGAGCCCGCACCTGCCGTTGAAGTGCAAATGTGCAGTGTAATTAAAAGTGTGTGCACGTGCAGGTCCTGGCAAAGCAATTCAAATAGAAAAAGGCAAGCGAAAGAGCTTTTCAGGGCCCGAGCCGGGGGTAATTTCCAGGTAACCACCCCCTCCGCCCTGCTGGCTTACTGATTGCTGGCGGCTGGCCTATCTGACTGCCAATCTATAACCATAAGCCGGACTTGGACTTGGCCCGGGAAAAGGAGCCAAATAATAGAAACACACAGCATGGCATTCTGACCCCTTCAATTAACATTTGGTCCTGCTAAAAACTGAACCGTATCAACTCTAAGTCCTGTGCACAGAGACCCCAAACAACTGATGTGTGACCTTTGAACTTAAAAAAATTACAAAAATTAAAGAGGGAGAAGCCTTCATTGCTTTGCCTCCTGATGGGTCAAAATAAAACTGCAAACATTTAAATACATTATCTTAATATTCTTGTAAAAAAAAAACTCATTTTTCTGTGTACCCTTAAAGTCAGAGCCACGAAAATTAGTTTTCAGGTGGAATCAAAACCAACGTCGCAATCACAGTCGGAGCAACTCAACGGGGACGAGCACGGGATGAGCGAGCGGAAGGACAAGCCAAGCACTTGACTTGAATATGTGATAATTGGGTTTTTTGTCCTCTCAATAGACTTGGCCCAAGCCCTCAGTCCTTGCTCTTCCATTTCACCCTTTTGCCGTTTGCTAATTGCCATTTCTGGAAGTTTCTGGAAAATTGCAGCAGCTGAAATGAAAATGCAAGCTGACAGAAATATATTTTTGGTGAAAATATTTGATATACCCGCTGATATACAAGCACATATGTGCATATGTAATGAAAATATTTTGCCAGGCAGCTGGCCTGTGAAGAAGAGAAAATATTTAATGCCGAACAAACGTGACGGGCTTTCATCGCTTTCATTGTTTAACTGTCGAATACTGCTCGGATTTTTCAGTAAATGGAAAACTGAACTAACTCTGCAAAACATTTGAATTTTTGATTTGAATTTTTCAGCTGCCGCTCCCGTCTGCATTCAATTTATGCTCCAATCCCGTGGTCGGGCTTTAATTTAGACACATGGATTCGAACACAATAGGTCGGGGTACATAACATGGCTGGGTATCCGAAAAGAAAGTGCGAACATAGTATAAATCTTGGCCGGCATTGTTCCGGAACCCAGGCGGGGTTAGAAGCCGGATCCAGAGCCAGAGCCAGAGCCAAAGCCAAAGCCGGTGCTGTAGCCGGAGCCACAGGCAAACATCGAAGCACTTAGCAACTGCCTAATTTATGGCCCTGTCTGACAATGTGCATGGCGATGTGGATGTGAATGTGACTCTGAATGTGAATGCGAGTCCTTCGGCACTGGGAGGCCAGACGGTCCGCACAGACATCGAGCAAATAGCAGACGATTAGCCACAGACGATTGCACTGAAACAGAGCCGGGCTAGAGGGGGCCACGGGGAATCCCGGCAAATCGATTCACATTTAAATATTTTCGGGCAGAGCGAGAGCGACACTCTCTGCCTTTGGCCAAAAACGATGTTTGAGTAATTGTAATTGAATTAGATGGGATTGTTTTGACTCCCCTCCCCACCCCCTACCGTTCGTCCTTATGGCCCAAAACGACATTTATTGGTGGAGCGAACGAGCATGCTTCATGATAGTCACGTAGTTGGCAACCGAGAGAGCAGCGGCTCAGACCGAAACTCAAAGTTTTGTTTTGGGCCACATGACATGCAAAAGCGAAATCACAAAGCACTGAAACGTGCTTTTTGACATTTTTGCAATGTATTTAGGCACGTGCAGTATTCATCCAGGCGTTTATGTCAGTGTGTGTGCCACTTCTTTGCCAAATTGAATTTTGTTGCCAAAAATGGCATCGATTTAATGGAGGCGAACGAAACCAGAAGCAACAGCATTAGGGTCAATTACCGCTGCAAAGTGAATTGTCAACAAAATCGGAGCCCGAAAGCAGGCAACAAACTCAATTCAACACATTGTCCAACTGCCAACTATCGGCCAGGCAGGCACACACAACCTCCGGGCGTGTGTGCGAGTGTGTGATGTGGTTGTAAGGGGGGTGCACTTTCATTATCTGTGCAAATATTTGCCAAAAATGGCAGTTGGCAGTTGTCTCCTGCCTCGTGCTGCCTGCTTCCTGTCCCCGTGTCCTGCGAGAGTTGCTGCCTCGACACTTTTGGGCATCCTAGCGCAAGTTTTAAGCCGCTTATTCCCAGCCCTCGCCCTCGCCCTACCCCCGCCCCCATCTTCCACTTCCCCCGGCAAAGTGAAAGTTATTGTTCGCATACACACACACACCCCTCGGGTCTTGCGGTGCACATTTCATAAATGTGTGTAGAGGAAAAACTATTTTCATGTTGTTTGGTTGCGTGCGCTTTTGAGAAAGTTTTGGCCTCCTCTGCCAGTTGTCCCTCAACTCAACTTTTTGTCTGCGCCGGAAGCTGTGGGGCATCCTCCAGCATCCTTCCAGCAGCCAGGATGCCGTAAATATTTGCCTTTGCGGCATATATGCAAACACGTCGCCAGTTTGACTTTAAGACTCACCTGGAGCGACGGCCCGCCACGAAGTTGATGTGTTAACTGCCCCACAGCAGTAGCGCAGTCTCAACACTCGAAGAAATTTCTTTTCTGAGCTCATAATCTTACACAATGTTATACATATTTTATCGCAGAACAATGATATTTCTTATAAAGAAGATAAATAAACGTTTGTAAAATATTTACGACTATTTTCTGAAAATTTGAGTAAAACAGAGAATGAAATGTTGCTAAACATGATCCTAGCAACATTTATTTTTTTGGTTGTTGGGCAACTTGTTTTTGGCAACCTTAGTAACCTTTTCTTCTGCTTTCCGAGCTGTTTAATTTAAGTATTTCATAATATTTATCACTATTCCAAAAAGTGTCCTTGTAATTTTATCCTCGATGCTTTGAATATCGGGTATCTTACAGTTTTTTTTAGGCCGTGTCCAAGCTTTAAACATTGAAGAACGAATCAATCAAAAATTTAAAGAATAAAGAAATCTTGGCGGTTAGTCAAATTACTTTTCTTGGCCAAATGAGAATATGCGTTACTGGAAATTTTTCAATTTGCTATTGGAAACGAGCTGCTGGGCGGGATGCCGTGGCTGTGGACAGGGGGCGGAACAAATTTCATACTCGAGAAAGCTAATTAACTTCTCTTTACGAGGCATAAACTTCCGCCATTAAACGCATTTATTTTCATGCGAAAATAAACAAATACCCCGAGCACGAGCCGGCGATGAAGTAATGTTTTGACGGCTCCTTTTGTGCGAGAGTATGTGTGTACGGATGTGTTTCCTTTTGCATTAAAACGACGCCGGGCACGAACACAAAAACAAAAGCCACGGCTCGTGTGAATTTACGGCAGTGTCGCTGTCAAAGCGGGTTGAGTGGGGGTCACCGGGGGTAGCGATGTGTCTGCTGGTACTTAGCAAGTTGGCGTATTTATTTAGCACGTGTTCCCACGTCTTACAGCTCCTACATAGGACTTGGGGTATTTGTTGCTTGCTTTTAATTAACAAATGCCTTGCAACTGTTTTGACAATCATTGAGCGTTAATGAAGGACCATAACCTTACCTGGAGAGTTCAGCGGAACGGGTAGACTTCAGGACTTGGATTTTAATACCATACCCTAATGACGACAATGAAATGATTTACCATCCCACAGGCACTCGCAAGGTTAAGCCATAATTCAAAAATGCCTTATGCATTAATTAATTATTGGGTGAGGAGTTTCCGTCACAAGGTTATCCAATATAAGCAGAGCAAAATTTGTTTCAAACATAAAAAAACAAATCTGAGTTTTGGAAACCACTTTAATTTAAAACGGCTTCAATTTTAAAGTTCGATCGAAGTAGAGATCCCTTCAATATTAATCGCACAAAGCTTTGGGTAGTAAATATTGGCCAAGCCTCGATTTACCCAAGTTAGTTAAAGTTCATACGGGTAAAATTTTTTAAGAGAAATAATTAGAATCTATTCAAATGCACAAAATAACTTGCGAATCTAAATTCGAAAGGCAAATGTTATTATACTAAATAACTGTGTAAAAAGTACTCAATAACTCTCGCATTTTTACATCAGTATCCTTAAAACCGCATTATCTTTAACTAGCGTGACACTATCTGCAGTTGGCTAACAGCAGATTGAGCCAACAAATTGCTGCCGGCAAACGTGGCAACTTTCATTGAGCCAAATTCCATAACAAACACAATTTTAATTAAATCAACAACTTGGCTGGAAACACACTCTATCATAATTGTAACGCACACACAAATGCACACTCGGCCAAGTTTAATTAAAATGTCAGAATCGTTATACACGTAATTTGTAATTGAATTTTTTTGGCTCGCTCCCTCGTCGAGGTAATAATTACACCCAACGCATTGTGCTCTAAAGCTGTTTAGGCATAAATTAAATGCATTTGTGTTTGCCATACAAAGGAACCCCCATCAATGAAAATCGCATGGATAAGCATATTTGTGTAATTAAAAGTTGTCAATTTAAATTATTTCCAAAACTGGATTTAATTCATTTGTATAGCAACCAAAGTTAACAATTCAGTAAAGAGATTTATCTTGCCGGTTATGCGAATGGGTATTTGGAACAGGAAAATTATATATGTATCTGTGACATACATATTTATTGTTGTACCACACCTGATCAGTTTTAACATGACTTGAGATACTTCCAGTTCAATAAAAACAAAGATACATTTGGCAAAGCTAAAAATGTAAAAACCTATGTATATCTTTATTTCCTTATTGATGATGGTTTTTTTTTAGAAATATACATTAAAAGTGTATATCATAGAAATATAAATAAATAAATAGAATTAAACTTGCCAGGGCCCTGCCGGATTTTGCCATTAATTATAGTTTATGGTAACATATGTCATGTGTCTTATTAACTACCTAGCAATGCTTTAGGAAAGTGTTATAATATTTGCCACAATATTGTACTCCTTAAGATAGAAGATTATATCCCATAGCCATAATATGTATGTAGTATATATTATGCGCTGCAATATAAATATTATCACAAGTATGTACAAAAATGTGTATAAAAATATTCTACTTTTTTGGCGTTTATATAATTTAAATTGAAAATTTTAAAATGTTAGCTTCTAGCTCACAACTACAGTAATGTAAAATTGTTTACCTCAGGCTACCAAATGCAAAGAGTAGTCGACATTATAATGGATTATATATGTATGGATTATATAGATATGATCACTAATCACAAAAATAAAGATAGCGGAGGGCATACTTTTTTTGACAAACAATTTAATCATTTTGTTAGTTTTGTGTTTTATTAAAACAAGTTTAAGTGCTAGAAATATAATTGAATTATTATCACTATCTGTAAAATCATTAGGGATTTAATCTGGCCTCTGTTAACATAATATAACATTCAAGAGAATATTTAAGATAACTTTACGTCTACCTTTTGATTGGTTTAGATTCGAAAAAACAAAAATATTATTTTGAAAAATACATTTCGATTCCAATATACATATGTATATTTAAAATAAAAAAATATTGATGCTTCAAAGAAAAAAAAATGATCAAATAAATTATTTAGCTCATGATAAAACACTTTTCAATAATTATTTTGTGCACCAAAGAAACATCAGAAATGTTTTTTTCACTCCTTCGATTTTATGAATTAAATACTTAATTAATGTCTTTAGATTTGATCAACCTTCAATAGACAACAAATAAAAAGTAAAATTAAAAAAATAATACTAAAAATGAAATATTTTTATAGCAGACACACTTACACACAACTATTCAGCACAGGTGCCATCAAGTTGCTACCCAAATGATAAATAAAGTTTACTCTTGATTTAATTAATTTGTATCTCAGCCTTATATTTATCCATAGATTTAGTTTGTATTCCATCTCTTATTATGTTTTATTTTCTTTTTAATCATTCCAATAAAGATCAAAAAAATCCTTCAGAGTCTGTCCAGACTTAACCAAAATTAAACTAAAACAAATGATTTTGTAAGAAATCATGGCTTTTTATTGTCATGAAATCGGCAGAATTCAGTTTTCTCTGCCACAGTTTGTATATTGAATTATTTCGTATCAAATTGTAAATTATTTGTATATAGAATATATTATTTATACATGTGTATATAGTCTGCACTTTACAATTTAATAGTATTACAAAATCGGTAGGCAATTTATTGATACTTTCGCGCTGCTCCCTTTCTTGGCAGCAGAAAACAATGTTTTTAATGGTATTATTGTTCTTTCTTTTTTTTTGTAAAAAGTCACATTAAAAATAAGCTGAGAATTGAAAAGAAATTGTTTACAAAATATTTTCGTTGGTTTATTTAATTGTTGTTCTTCAATTTGTTGTATTTCTTATTATTAATCAAAAATACATGTCATTATTAGTTAGAACGAAATACGAAAAATTTTGAATACAAAAACGAATGGCGTCCGACGGCCCCCATCAGTTTGTAACTAAATTCATACTTGATACAGGCAACGATAGTAGGGAACCTGGGCTAGGACGGACAGCATCGAATCTAACGGCTATTGTCATGTTAGCTTTCCCTTTGTGGGTGTTACAAATATACAGGCTTTTTATAGAGGGGGCTCGTTTTTTGATGATGCGAAAAGGTTAACGTTATAGAGGCTTGAGGTTAAGTCTATGCTTTGCCTTTGTTAAAGTTACAACAATTTTACACTTTGCGTGGCAACAAGATGATCGAAGGGCCTCATTTTCCGATCAGCCCTTGGTTCAGCATTATGTTGGGCGCGTCTCGTAGGTAGTTCGTTAGGATTTTATATATTTTTGGCAGGATGTAATGTTAATTATGTTAACTGTTTCAGCTCCGCACTCGCTGGTGATTAATTTGATGTTCTGTTTGGTTTGCTCTAACACTATCTGTGCCGTGCGCTCCACTGATTTCGCTTGCTAAGGTCCTAATATTAAATTATACAAAATAAATAATCGAAACCATAATCATAATAGACAATATAGACAATAACTCTTCTCATTTCTCCCTCCGATTCTCCATCCGCACTTTAGAGAAACAAAGCGGTAACGACGAGCTTCTACAAGCAGTTTCATCTCTCCTCCAGTCCAGTCCTAGTCATTGTATTCCAAGGCCTAGTCCGCTTCCTGTGCCGCTGCCGTTGCTGCTGACGTGGTCACATGGTCATTGGCACTTTCGCTGGCTTTGCTGTCAGATGCGGCGGCGGAAGTTGATCCACTGCCGCTGCCGTTCTTGTTGCGGGCGTCCGTTTCATCGCCATTTCCGGCATTAACCTTGGCCTCCAAGGCGCGAATGCGGTTCTCCTGCTTCACGATGATCGCCTTCAGTTTGCGTATCTCGTCTTGAATGCTGCGCAGGTCCTTTTCCTGTTAATACCAGGTAGTCAGTTGTAGATGAAACATTAAAAAAAAAGCATGAATACTCACCGACAGGACGGCTGCCGGTGGGCCGGCATCGCTAGCCTCGTTGTTGTTTGCGGAAGAGCTGTAGCCGCCGCCTCCCGCACCACTGCTCGCTGCTCCCGAGCTGCCGCCGCCGCCACCTCTGGGCTTGTTGAGAATGTTGACCTTCTTGTTCACCGACAGAGACTTGCTTGCCGATGATGAGACGTAGCCACCCTGTACAATGGAAACACGATCCTGATTAGGCGGGTTAGAAAATCTGTTCGTTCCGGAACACAACAACAAGCAACAATGAACACAACAACAAGCGCCACGCGCGTGCGTGTTAGGGCCAAGTGTGTAAGTCTGGAGGGCAGCTGTGTGTACGGTTAGTGACTGCATCCAGATCTTAGTGTGCCTGGTAATCCGTCTGTGTGAAAGGACTGTGAGGTTTGCTAGGCGGACGAGTCACAAACGCGGATAACGCAGAAAGGAACGCAAGCAAGGCAATCGCAAGCATCACACGGTAATGGTAGTCACCGACAGGCACAGGAACCTAGTTCCCAAACGATGAACAAGTGCTAAAGCCGTTGGAATACATTGGAGAAGGGGGTCCCACAGTGGCAGCGGCTGCCTCACCGACTTCGAGCCGCATTGCCCTGTGTGGACTAGCCCCGCGAGCACGCATGCGGATCTAAATCCATTATCCTGTACGCTATGTCGCTGGTGGGAAGGCCGGCAGAGTGGCCGAACCTTCACCACACCCAGCCGAGAGCGCTGTATTCCCAACGCACGGAAAGTAAAGATCGAGTGGTTCGCCACAGTGATTACTTACTTTGAGCGAGAATGTGATGGGATCCGCGTCCTTGCCGTCAATCCACTCCTCAGCGCTAATGGCAGCATCCTCGGCCAGCGTGTCGGGATAGAGATCCTCCTGGAAGAGATCCGATTTGCGCGGCACAGTCATCGATATAACTTGGCACAGACCGTTGTTATTCATGCGATAAAACTTGGCAACCTCGCAGGTGGTGACGTCGCAGCCGCGCTTCGGCATCAAACCAATACCACGCTGTGGTTCTGTGGTCTGAAAAGTGTTTATGTAGTGCACAAAGGGGGGCTCGGGCGTGACCTACATGGATAAATTCAGATAGATTGTTGAAAATTTTAACCATCCACAAATAGGCAGTTGAGATATAATACAATAAATCCGATGATAAGTCGATCTAAAGTAATCAAGTTTCTTTTCATAGGATAAATTCTTTTATAATCCCCAATAACCGATTAACTCACCTCAAAGTACCTGATGACTGAGTCACCTTTGCCGCACAGGTAGATCAGGTTCGTGTCCGCATCGTAAAGCGGAAACATTACGCCGTTGGAAGTGTCCAGTTCCACCATTACGATGGGCTCATTGAGGGCATCCGGGGCGCGCAGGGAGTATTGACGCTCAGAGCTTCGGTTGAAGCCCGTGGTGAAAATCAGGCCGTGCCGCAGAAAGATGGCCCGCGTGGCCTTTGAGCCTTCGTGACACATTGCCTCACTCTCCAGCTCGCCAGTGCGCGGGTCATAGATGCGAATCTTCTTGTCCTTGCAGGTGGTAACCAGCTTGGCACCGTCCCAGTTGAAGCAGGCACTGTAGACGATATCTGGATGAGAGTCGATGTGCACAAGGATTTCGCCGGTACCCACATTCCAGATAACGACCTGGAAGCAATCGGATAGTTTATTAGTCGAGTCCATGCTTGAAAGTTTACAGTTTCTTACTTGATTATCCGAGCCGGCGGTAAGGAGCACATTGAGGGCCGAGGGATGCCACAGCACCAGACCGACGCGGCGCTGATGGAAAACCAGGTCGACGACGGGTTCGGTCAGTGTGCGGGAGAGTCCGCCATCGGGTATCTGCCAAACCTTGACCACACAGTCCTCTGAGCCGGAAGCAATCACATTGTCGTTGTGCGGACACCAGGCAATGTCCAGAACGGGACCTTTGTGACCGCCCACTAGCGGATGGTCCGCCGCTATGCGCCCAACCTGAAAGAATCCATGAAATGCCAATTAGTTCCCCAAGTCAACGTAAACTAATTAATTGGCGTTAACGACGACGTCATCGCGACCCATTGCCCCAGTTCTTGAATCATTATTTATAGTCGGCTCCGGCTGCATTTACTTCGCTATATTTGCTAATCTGCGGGGCAAGCATTTTATAAGTCGTCGACTGCCACTTGGCAAACGTACTTTAAAAGATCTTGCTTTTGGGATTACTCCCAAAGGGAATTCCGGAGATGGTATCGTGAAGAATTTATGTTAAATTGGAAGAGTTCATTTGGTATGATTTTTGAGAGGTCAGAAATAAAAATTGATTGAAAACTTTGGACCTTAAGTAGCGTCTGATGGATTAAAAAACTAATTTTTAAGGGATGTTCTTAGTTATTAGCATAAATAATGTTGTGTTTACTGAGGGAAGCGAACCTTGTCTTCTATAAAAAATGTGATCTGGGTTAAATTCTAGCCTTAATTTATTATGTGTAAGCAAGAAAGTTGTTCCACTAAACACGAAACGATTGTGAAATAGTGAGTCTAGTATATGATCTAAAAATAGACAAATTGACTGTACGGATATAAATATATTTCCCTGAGACTATTTTTAGAGCAATTATACCCTTAAAACAAATCAGTTATGCTAGGCTTTGACGACCGAAATGTAATTCAAAGATGATTTCGCAGCATATTAAACTATTTTGGGGTCTCAAGAACTTTTGCTTGCTCAAGTCAACGATTGCCACATGCCGCCAACCTTGGCGAGTTGATGGATCTCTCTCATCATCCATCTCTGCCCCGCCTGCCAACAGACCAAATCCAGTGCCCATAAAATATGTAAAATAGAGCGTGTGAAAGCCGCTCTACATAGAAATCGTCACTTAAAGAAACGGCAGCTGCTTAGCCAAAAAGACGTCAGGAGAAAAAAAAAAACAAAACGCTCACAGAGGTTGCGTCGCATTTTGCATACAAATTTGTTCCAATTAGAACACTCAGCCTGCCTCCAAAATAAGTTTTGACCAAAGAAGAAGGCCAGGAGGAACGAGATACATGCGGTGCGGGAGGTGAGACTGCCGCCCACACGCCGACAGCTAAGCGGATGCGCATGTGGTTCGATTCGGAGCGGACTGGCGAAATGTCTTTGGAGAGTGAAAATGAAATTTATTCAAAGGCCCATAGAACACCATATTTTATTGCGGAATAATTTGCCTAGCCGAGAGTGGGTTGTAATGCAATCATTTTGGCCAAATATCATTTTGTTATCCATTTATCGGACCGCTCCCGCTCCGCCCCGTCTCCTTCTCTTTCTCTGGTAAAATTAGACAATTTGGTTTGTCATGTTGGCTGTGGGCCAAATTACACAAAGTGCGCAAGCTAAGAGAATCGTTCCCGCGCGAGAGCAGCAAAACTCATAACTATTTATAAATACTGGTGGGAAGCGGTGCGAGGAGTGCGAAATCGTCGACGTCACTCACGGCGTGGCAAGAAGCCCGCAAATGGCAGCAAACTTTATGCCGAAAAGAGCCGTATAAATAGTTTGCTATTGTCTATTTTAAAAGTACAACGCCACAAGCTGGCCAATTTTGGGGATGGCCCGCTGCAATATGTACAATTGTGTGTGTCTGGTCGGTGGTCACTTACTTTGTTGTGCGGCAAGACGATGAAGGCACCGCCGCCCGCCGACTCTACAATGATGGCCAGGAACTTGGGGTTGACCGCGCAGAATGTTGAGTCCCAGCTGGACTTAGAGACGCGTATGTTGTCGTAGCACTGCTCCCGCTTCAGGGCCTGTCCATAGACGTGGCGGAATTTGGAGCTGCGTACCACGCGGAACGACATCTTGATGCTGCAGTGGCTTGAGGGTCAGTGATCAGTCCTGAGTTTCTCTATGTCTAACTCTGCAATACAAAATAGACAGTTATTAGCAATGTCTTATATCCGTTGCTTTATACTTGATATATACTTAAAATCAATTAATAAAATATCCCAAGTTTTAGTTCGACAAAAATGCAACTAACAATGAAGCTTAAATTAAATTTATTTCAAGACATATCTTGGGACACCTTTACAAGTGATTTTCACTCCATAGAAATATTAATTTTTCAATTTTTACAGAAGCACAATAAGCTTAATGAGTTGTAGGTACAAAATCATCTATGGACTTTCAGGATATTATTATATTATTATGAATTAGGCAATAGGCGATATTCGAGTAACGCATAAACCGACTGAAAGCAATCATTAGTTGCTTTCGGCTTCGCTCGCCGGTGTATTAACACAACGCGTTTTTCTTTCACATCGCTTCGCAGCCACGATTTGTTCAATAAATTTGCATATATGCTAATATCGCTTTTGCGAAAATCAATGAGCTTTCCCATTCACAGCTCACTATTGACAAGCTGGCTTTGTGTTCGAAAGGTTGCATCAAAATTGGTTATGGCATCAATATATCTGCGACTCAAATCGCTGGCCCCAAAACGAAGGTAGAACGCTTTCACCTGCCACAAATGGCGCCACTTTCGTTAATGACCTGCCAGCTAGAATATAGAACGTGTCGAACCATCAGCTGGCCAGTTGGAGAGACGAACCCCTTTCTTTAGTATGACATCATATGCCGAAATATACCTATACCAGAACCATATCGGTTGCAGACACGTGAATTATGTCGAAACATGAGCCAGAACCCTAATGAAACCCCAAGCCCCGGGCTAACTCTTCCAAACACTTGTATAGATAGCTACGTGCTTCGCACAGCCGCAAAATCATTTCTGGGTTGGGCCGAGGCCGAGGCCGAGGCCGATAGGCTGACTAAACTTCGCCGCCGACGACCAGCTTTCGTTTATAATCAGAAAAGTGCCATAAAATTGTTATACCTCCTTCGCTTTTCGCTTTCCGCCTTTGCCTTGTTCCAAGATATTCATATTTATGGCAAACACTAAACTTTGTCATTGACCCGTTAAGATACTTTAAGCATACATATAAAAATGGACAAAGAATATGTTCATAGAAACCAATGGGGGAGCCCTTTGCTATTTTCATCTTGGATGGGTGTTGGCCAGTTGGCTCCTGGCTATCGCGCTGGCCTTCCGACTGATAAAGAAATATCAGCTCGCAGTTGACTAAACACAAGAGAGATAATGTTAAGTGCTACGCCTATAGATTCTATAGCGTCGCTGAAATGTTTGGCACCAAATGGAAAATTCTCCAAAGTCATGTTCTCAGAATATATATATCTATATCTTTTGTATGTATGCGTTGTTATTTATGAGTTTATATGCCAAACACCTTCGCTTGCAGGCGGGAAAATTTTTGTTTCGCCACTGAAGGTCAAACTTATTAATAGAAAATTAACTCATCTTGGGCGAAATTCAATTTTCATATACAAACACTAGCGCACGATGCTCGTAGGAGCGTTGTAAATCGCATTTGATGTGTTTATTTATTTTGTTGGCATCGCTGGCGTTTGCCATGCCTGAGTTATCATCGCCGGGCCCAGTCCACACGCCCCCGTTTCCCATTGCACTCGACATTACAATCCGCAAATGCCAAAAATGTGGCCCCTTCATCTGGGAGTCGACTTGAACTTGCCGTTATAATAATCATCGCGCCAGTGACGATAAAAGAACAGCGTTCAACGGAAGTTGCTTTATGTAAATCTTAGTGAACCAGCGAACATATAAATTCCAGCGTCGAGTTGCATACAATGCAACACAATAAGGCGAAACTGTTTCGGTCCTCATAAAGACTCTTTTCCTATTCCCCATCCCATAAGTTATCCACATTCTGAATGTCGCATCATCAGACAACCTCTTTTTTCAAGTCAAATTGGTATTGTCTTCAGGCTGGAATATCTATTACTTCGTTGTATTTACAGATAAGTTTTTCTAAATCGAAATATTGATGTTTTGTACAATAAGCTTTATTTTTTGGCAGGCAATAGGTTTAGATCTCTAAAAATACCAAGAAAGTAACACTTGTATGTTCAGTAACTCTCACTAGTCACTGTCTCAAACCAGTAACCACTAATCAGATGACAATGGTGTCGGCTAGCGGGCCCTTTAACGTATTCTACTGCAATTGAACGAGATGTAACCATTGCTCAATTGACGCGATCGCAATGGTCCAGCGATCGGGGACTGGCCGCAAATTGGCTTAATGCTTGATTGCAAATCTTGGCGCTTTGTCGACACGTTGTGTTCACCGGCCAATTCTAATTGCTAACAAATGTCGAGTTGTTTTTGTTGCCTATTGCTTGCCGGCGTGACTAAAACGCATAGAACACCCCTCACCGATGTGAACTGTGAAGTGCAGTCAACTAAGCGTTGTACGAGTAGCTTCCAGCAGCAGCTCAATCGGATCTCGGTAAATGCAAATTTATGATCAAATGGGCCACTGTTCCAATTGTGGTAGCTAGGACACTAATATAATGACATCTCTTCACCTTTCCCGGTTAGAGTTCCCTGTTTGTATCAAGCGAAACAATTATGTAGAGTTCTAGAAAATGTGGATTCCAGCCGAAAAAAGGCTTGGAGTCAAGATTTTAAGGGGGTCAAGGGTCAAGGGTGATTTCCACTAAACCGCTGTCGAGACTTTTCCCTCTGCATAGAGAGATTTGAGATTCTACGGATTCCAATGCCACACGCATGAGTCATGCATGTGATAAGCCACGAAACCCACCGCTTATCGGCTGCCAGTTGCATTGGAAACTTTCGCCTATGGTGAGGATGATGATGATGTCATTGGTGCAAGTACAACGTCATTGGATATGCTTCATGTGTGTGTGTGCGGGGGTTCATCAAACTGCCTGGCCTGTATGCGTGCCTGACAGCGATTAGCTGAAAATTTGACAAAAGCGCGCAAGTGTCGCGGCTGTGCAACTGATAGACTGGCCGGCTTGCTGCACAGTGGGTGTCGTCGCTAGCGATGCCGTATATCGCTGCTGCTGCTGCTGCCGCGGATGCTGAAGTGAAAGTGGAACTCTGTTGCTAAAATTAACCGCATGCATATGCATTGCCCCGCCCGAGGTGGTACCCCGTCACCCGTCACCCGCAGCCTCCAAATCCCCCCGATCATCACAAGTGGCGGCTGTCGTTGGCTTTTGTTGCTGTCTTAATTGCGCGACGCGGCTGCTGCCGTGGCTTCTTCTCTTGCTTCCCCACTTCGCCGTCTACTTGTTGCTATTTTCTGCACTTCCATTTGCGCTTAGTCAGACTGGGCGGCAGTTGTCGCGGTTTTACGCTTCCCACAGGGCATTACGATTTTTGACAATGGATTGTCGAGCAGTAACTACCCATTTGGAGAGCATTAAATAATAGAGGCACCCAGAATCATAGGGCAAAGTTAGTGATATGAAATAAAAGTAAAGATCGAATTCAATCTACGGGCTAATTCCTAGATACTCTGCTCGGAAAGCTAAAGGCGACATTTAAATAAATATGGTAAATGATCTTTCCTAATTATTATTTTCATTAATATACATAAATTATATTTCGATGTCATGATCGATCAAACAGAAATTTGGAACTAGAAGAGGCTATGGCTCTAAGCAGCATGAATTAAATTAAAATTTAATTACTACAGTTTTAGTGAATTTGACCAAGAGGGATATTTAGTATTCGGTGTTTTCCTGAATGTTGTTGGCATCAATGCATGTACCGACGTTTATACGTGTGCGTGTATGCCGATCAGCGCTCTGTCGGCGCTGATTAACGGAATGTGGGCGAACAGCTGTTGTCGGGATGCGTAGTCGCGACATTAGCCGACGCATAAACACGACTTGTTAGACCGCTAGTGTCTGTTTCATTCCAGTGCGTTTTTCATATTTTTCGTCACTAATTGGTGTTGGCTACATTTCGTTGCTTTACCCATTTGGGGAGCAACCGAAATAACTGTGCGTGGGGGGCGCATGCTCGCTCGCTCTTTCTAAGACGCAGTCGCGACGTCGCCGCCGCTGGAGGTCGCTTGTTCTTCACACTTGCTCCGCACACAAACACTTACACTCGCACTCAAAGAAAAGAAACAGTAATTGTACGCTGTGACCAACTGGGAGCCACGTTTATTGCTCGCAGATATTTCATATTTCGAATTTCAGCTTATCGTTGCGATTTGGCGCCCACAGCACGCACTTCCCCTTCTCACACCACTATATGTAACTTGTTGCTTCTGCAAGCAACAATTGGCACATTCTCTTCTCTTCCCCTCACACTCGCACTGGCTCAACGGCGGCCCTCTCCCTTGCTCTCTCGGTCTCCCTGCATAAACAAGCCAGAGCCAAGGCAGCCGGAAAAGCAACACAAATTACAGCGAAATGCGAGAAAAACAATTAATACAATCAAGTGTGAAACAACAAATACTGGCCGCTGGCGTTCCGAGTTGTTTGATTTCTTTCCTTCGTTTTTGCAACGTTTTTTCGGCATTCGCGCTGCTGCTGCGGCTTCTCTTCTCTTTATTCCCTTTTTTGGGTGTTGGACTCATATAACACGGCGCGTGAGCGGGAGAGCAGATGGTAAACTTTTATAGCGGCACTCTTCTCATGCACTACGCTCGCCGCTCCACTCGCAGAAGAAAGACGCACACTGGCGCACACCACCCCACACAGACACAGAGGCACAGCCACACAGCAACTGTCGCACTTATTTTTTACCGTGATTTTTAATGATTTTGTAATACGCGCGTTTATTACTCAAGCGCTGCATTTGCATGACCACCTCAATTTTGAATTTAAAAGAAATACATTGCGCTGACACCGAGCCGAAATACTTAAACTCTGTACAAATAAATGCCGTGATTCATTTCGCCTGACATTTAATGTAGTAGGCAGTGTGGCCGCGCAGGGCTAGTCGCATTCACTCACTTTTTTTTATCACTTTCTAGACCAGCATTCAACCGGAGCTATCAACTACAAAATTTTGCACACGACTTCGAATAAGGCACTACTTCAAGACTTTTGAGCAGCAAGACGACAAATACAAAAATGCCGACGAGAGCGCGCATTTAAGAGCAAATCAGTGTGGCCAGCCTAGCTCACTTTTAGCTAAATTCATATTTGGAAACTGAGAAGCTATTGAAGTTTTCAACTAGCTATAAAAAGTTATTGTTGTATTCTGGCAAAAAAAAAATATTTTAAAACACAATGTAAGTTTTCTTGCATTTGGATGTTTAGCTTTTTTTATGAATCTGTATATACAGATTATGGCACAAATTCTTCCAAACAAGATGTCAAAAAAACCGTTAAATCGTTTAACAAATATAAGGCATATTTTTAATAGACCTAAAGATCCAATACTCCCAAAATCAAGTTAATTATTTTACCAATTATACATTATTATTATCTAAATCACCCGAATAAACTTAATTTTAGTATATTTGTTAATAAATTTGTGTATTTAAAATGCCGGACGCCGTACTGCTGTTTATTGTGAGTGCCTTACTAGGATTACGGCCACACTAAGCAGCTGACTGGGCGCTCATCATTCGAATTTCCGTTTTCGCCTCCTTTTCACCTAAAAAGTATAAAAATTAGTGAAAAGCAAAAAGCCGAGCATTATTCAATACTTGTTCGCGGCTTCAGCATGCAGCGCAGTACCTCTCCGAGAGGATATTCCAGTAGCAGTGCCATTATAAACGATACAAATAGCGACAGAACAGTCGCACTCAAAATACAGCAAATCTAAACGAATCTTTTATACTTTGAGATGATCAGGGTGGACAATACGCTTACCAAGAATACGGCGGACACATGGGTCGGCTGCCTAAAGTATCCCGTAATCAGCCGCAGGACGACAACGTGCCAGAGATAGGCTTGAAAGGAAATCCTTGCCAGCGGCCGGAACCACGACAGTGTGCAGAAGCCGTAGGCTATTCCTGTTCGAGATTGGTGAGTGGTTGCCAATACCAAAAGAAATCGTTTTTCATACCTCCAACCTTACAGCACATGAGGAAAACATATCCCGCGCAGATCAGCACCCACAGGTTTTTGTAAAGTCCTGCGTATACAGCCAGCCAAATCGAGGGCTTGGCAAAGTCGTAGTAGATAAATATATAGCCGGAGAAGAGTATTACCATCCCCGCTAGTACCAGCAGCCACATAGCAAGCTCATATTTCAGTTGTCCCCGGAGAACGGCCGCCTTGGAACGCTGGCTCAGGTAGAGGTGACCACATATAAAGCCAAATAGGTAGCCACTTAAATTCGTGTAGAAGGTCGGGTACATTTGGTAAAAGGTGTCCGCGTTCCGGAAGAACAAGAAGCGGTAGGTCCTAGGAGTGAGAAGTAAGAAAGGTGAGAGTTACCTCAGCAAAATGTTGATTCCCAACTTGCGCAAACCCACTCCGGAGTAATATGGTAGACCGCATCCAGTTTGAGAGCGTAGGTCAATATGGCGGGAACGCCTACTGCAAGTGCCATCAGTGTTATGTACATTGGTTTTACCAGCCGCGGGTGTCTGAAAATAATGGAGTTACAAGGCGAAGGCGCAGGAGTTAGTCCTCCTTACTTTTTGCTTATGACTAAAACGATCAGAAATAGCTCGAACAGCTGCATATCCGCCCCCAAATACCAGGTATGGTGGGAGCACTGAAACAGCAATAAAAAAATAATTGTCTGAGAGATGCTGAAACTTTAATATTGAAGTTTGGTTAACCCACACTGTCCTCCAACATGTGGTTGGTCACGAAGAATACGTTCTTCCACCACTTGGTCCGGCAAAACACCCGTTCTGGTTCGGTCAGGTGCCGCCATAATGGACCGTCCTCCAGGCGAACCAAAACCGTGCTGTTGAACACGATGAAGGCGAGGAGTGACGGGATGAGTCGGAAGTATCTGTAAAAGAACAAGCGAAAGTACACCACGATGCAGTGGAGAGTGTTTGACTTTGGATTGACGAGTTGGCGTTCAGTGAAGTCCACGTAAAGTAGGAAACCGCTCATTACAAAAAATATTTGGATGACCACACTGCCGTTTTGAGTAATTGACGACCAAAAAGAGTAAATGAACTGTTCGTAGAGCTCTGGATTCTCAATAGCGGAGGTCATGAAAACCATCAGAGTGTGGGCCAGTATTACGAGGACTACCCCGATCATTCGGAAGCCATCGAAAAAACTTAAATCTCTCTCAAAATCAGTGGTATGCGGCTTGGTTAGTCGGTAGTAATTCCGAGCAAGCGAGAATGATGTAAGAAGCTGCTGCTCTGTTAGATGTTGAAAGGCCATTTAGAAAATTCCACTTATTCCTGAAGAGGGTCTCTACTCACTGCGATACTTTAAATGCTTCCTATAAAAATTTTCAGTGGCTGGGCAAGAGTCGCGATTACTTATACAATAATCATAGATGGATGAACACAACGTAAGAAAGACGATGGTTATCCCGAAAGTGTAAGCAGCCAGATCGAGGATATCTGTGTATAGAAAAAATCTTTATTATTAAATCACCTTCGCCAAGTTTGACCAAAGAGCCTGTACTCCCACACCCAAAAATCGAGTGCACACAGTTATGTGACGTTATTAATTTTTTTATAATAAAATTTTGGTTTTGGCATTCATCCAATTGGTAGATCGTACTTGAAAGTCTACCACAGACATCCATATAGATAGTTCATCAGTCCATTTCAAAGATTCGAATATTTATTTCGAATTAGTGATTAAGGAGTTAATCGTTTTGGGGATGTGGTATTTTCAAATGAAATCATGAAATCCGTAAAACCGATTTACATTTTTAATTAATTAATTTAATTTGATTATAGACTAAACCGTGGCAGTCTGCACGAAGTGAAATGGCTGTAAAGTAAACATACCCAGCTCCAAGTGATCATCCGCTGACACACAATACTCGATCTGGCTGCTCACACGGAGCGAAAACTTCTGACTAAATTCAAGATTCAGGCAGCTGTTGACCAATTCACTATAGAGCCGTCGATCATCTGCGTCCCCTGGTCGCCGGTGCACCTTCATGAAGTATGTGCTCAACTGTTCGTCCTGCACACCTCTTCCCTCATAGCCCTCAAGAACTACAGATGAGTCGTTTAGGATGCGTAAGCAGCGATCCAGACACACTCCCCGGAGAACAACATCGTGTCGGTAACGATGCTTGGAGTCACGCGAAACTGAATCGATAAGGGCCCACAAAGTGGAACTCGCATTGGGCTCAATCTCCACATAGGCCAAGCAGTACCTGCCGGAGGTCTTGTCTAGGCAGAGATCGTAGTCATCCAGCTCATACAGAGCGGGCATCTGTCTGTATAGGGTCACTATTGGATGGAGCTCCTCCTGTATTACGCCGTTAACATTGAAGTGTCTCTTTTACTTACAATTAAAGGAGCCGGGAGAAAAATTCCCGTATGCCACAGCGAGCAGAGTCGTGAGTAGAATCCCTGTTTGCAGAGAGAAACGGAGAAACATCTTCCGAGCTTAGAGCTTAGCACTTACTGTATAACTATTTGTCAGCTCTGCTTGATCAGCTACGGTGCCCCAAGCAGTTTAGCTATGCGTGTTAAACCGTCAAGCCTGGATGAGCTTCCAACTTTATTTCTATAAATCACTTGAACTTGACAAAATCGCTGCTATTAGGTGACATCCATTTATTTCGTTATTGCTTACTCCATTGAACTTAACCTCCTAATTGCTTAGCCCAAGTGTCGCCCGGCAAAGATCGGGAGATCAATTTGCGACTTCAGGTAGTAAACGAACGGATGGTTGGCAACAAAGTGATGGCGCCTGAAACCCGCCACTGGCATCACCCGGAATCCTGTGAAGGCGTTGAAGAACTTAGCTGAGTTGCGTTGGCTTTATTAGGGGGTCTATTACATGCTTGGTTAGTAGAAAAGTGTAAATTGTAAATATAAGATCTTTGATTGTGCACAGTCTTAAGCATATTAATCTGGGTTTGTTTGCAGCGATGTGAGTCTGCCAGCAAACAGAACCGTGCCGTCCACATTGAGAATGTAAAACCTGAATGGATGCTCGACATAGAAAAGCTTGGGCTCCCAGTCCGTCATCAGCATGCGCATTTCGATCACACCTGAAAATCAAATGCGAGGTGAGACACGAAACGTAAATGGTTGATTGGTTGTTAGTATTGTACCCATTAATGCTTAGAGCTTCTGGATGTGACCAGCAAATAGAACGGCGGAGTCCTTGTTGAGAATATAATAGTTAAATGGATGATCAACATAAAAATGTCTGGGATCCGGCTGGGCCATGGGCATCGAGCAGAGCATCATGACCATACCTGCAAAGTTATATGAAGGGGGAACCACACATTCAGTTCGTTACGCTTCGTGCACCATGAAATCGGTAATGTTAATGTTGATGTTGGACTACTGACTTTAGAGATTAATTATTTTTCCCATAAACAGAACAGATGAGCTCCCATTAATAACATAAAAGGTGTACGGACGCTGGACATAAAATAGCTTGGGCTCCTCTGGCGGACACATGACACTCGTAGTGAAACACATGACCACAGCTGTAATTTAAATATAATTGTTACACGGGAATGTCATGGCGAAGTTTTGGATGGGCAATGGCCGAAAAATGTAATGCTGTCTGTGAAATGCATGCTTATAATGGTTTACGTTTTCTCCATTACAGGTCGCCCCCAAGTATCAGACACTATCCGTCTTGGAAAATATATATAAATATCTGCCTTTATTGATATTGACTTAAAATGAGACACTATCACAGCTCGTCATGCTCGCTGGAGTCGAACGATGTCTCCTCTAGTCGCACAACGGAGCCCCAAAACAGGGGCAGTTCCTCCTGATGGACAAGGGCATAGGTGAATGGATGATCGATAAGGAACTCTATAGGTTCCTCCAGCGATATAATGGCACGTTTCGTGCGCACCACTATTCCTGCGGGATGGGAAGAACATAGACACGGATGAACAAATGAAACATGCAGACACGATGATGGATGCCACAGGGATGTCATATTGGAAGAAGGCATAAAGACTTACCCGTGGCAGCCGCCGCCTCTGTTCCCTCCTCGTTCACATCAATAAAAGCCTTGTGGATGATGGCCGACACCTTAAGCGGCTCGGGGCTCTGCAGCATCTTTCCGAACTCGGCGCCATCGGAGAACATCTTCGACATGCCAAGCTAAGTGGGGAGAAATTGTTTAATTCATTTGTTAATTGCTCACTTTTGGTGGTTTCTACAACCAAAATTACCTGCTGGAACACATCCGACAGCTCTACTTGGAACTCAGCCTTGAACTTGGGCAGCTTGACCACCACCTGGGTTTTGTGCATTGCCTGGGTGATCTGCGAGAGCGGCGTGGAACGCAGCTTCTCCTCCAGGGCGGGCAGACCCGTCTTGCTATTGGGCAGGATGATCAGCATGGAGAGGTCTGAATCCTTATACGGCAGCTCTAGAGCAGCAGCGTCCAGCGCGGGAAGGTTGGCATAGCGGAACCGCTCCTTTACATTCATCATGGGCACTTGAACGCTGTGTTCACCGTTCAGGTGGAAGGTATCCGGCCGGGTGGCGAACTTGGGAAACTGGTGCTGCCAGGTGCCCTTGAAGTGGATGGCATTGACCAAGACCAATCGAGAATCGGCATTCAGGGCGCTGGGCGGCACCAAATCCTTGATGAGGTGGTTGGTACGCTGCTCCACCCATCCGTTAATCGTCGCAGCGGCCTGTGCGCTTTGGGCGAAGTCAATACTCTGAGCCGCCGAGAGGAACTGCTTGGTCAGCAGCTGATTGAATTCCTGGCGCAGCTGGTGGCCCTCCATTATGAAGATTTTGTTGGCGATTCGCAGGATTTGGCTGTTCTGGTAGGCGGCCAGCACCTGGTGGAAGCCCTGGGCAATCTGCTCCACATCGTTCGAGGCTAGGCCTAGGCCGCGGTCTAATTGGGCGGCCGTCTCGCCCTCGGCACCCACACGGGCCATAGCCGCACAGGTCTGGATGGAGAACGGCGAGAAGACGACGTTCTCGCCTGATTTCAGGGCCGACAGCTTGCCGTACACATTGATGGAGAAGATGGCCAGCCGGCGGGCAAACTCTTGCTTGGCGGCGTCGGTCATGGTGACGTCAGAAGAGCGAACCAAGGGGACCGGGGAGAAGGTGAGGAGGATGAGTGCAAGCAGCCAGCAAGCTGAAAGGATACAAGAGGACGGCAGGTGAGTTTTGCTTGATTTCATGAATTTATGTAATTGCAGTGGACCGATGAGTCACCTCCACGAGTGGTGTTGACGATAGCTCCCTGGTATGCCGTTGCGCCGGGGATCTACTAGGCTTCGGTTATCGGAAATTTTTATTTACAGCCTTCAATAATTCGTGCTTCCGACAGAGCTTTCTCCAGCGGATTGGATTTCTTCGTTTTTATTATGGCAGCTGACGCAGTGCAGAGTCGCCTTCGACCTCTATGATTTGGCGTTTGAGTAAACACTGAATGCTCTCGGCTAGCGTCATGGGTTTTATGCCCCACAACAACAGGTTTCGCTCTTACTTCTGTGTTCCCATATGGGGCTTCTCTTAACATTCCGACGTTCTCCGCACACTCGGTGCTCTCTGTTTTGCTTTCCACTGGCAATCATATCAACCGCTGCTCGCCCAGCGTCGCTTTAAATCTACAGTAGGGGTCGGTCGGCCCCCACAATACACACAATTCGGAATTGTGTTTGTGTAGGAAAATAAGCAGAGTTGGCTTCACCCATAGAGTAAGTGTGCCGGCAGACACTTTCCTACTTTACAATGCATTGGGATATATGTATACCCCATAGACTATTCTCGCACTTACCACAAAACTGAAGAGGTTTCTCCATTTTCCTTTTTTTTAGTCGTATTTAATCCTTACACACAGTCTTAGGCCTGTCAACCTTGTGCCTCAAATGTGCGTTTCAGACTGTGCTGACTTCGGACACTTAACTATTAGGTGCTGCCTTATCAGCTCGTGTCAAAGCCGTACTTGAGTATGTTTCTTTCAATATAATGGGATTTTTCGCAGCAGACTGATAAGGCGAGCAAATAAGCATTAATGACAATTTCCCAATTAAATCTGATGCTTTAAATTCTTACATAGTTTGTATATTTATAATTATATTGATACTTGAAAGGTAGTAATAGGAAAACGATAATTAATTTACATAGAATAAAACTAACGATAAAAATAAATAAACGTATATAAAATCTCAATAATAGCATACCTAACACTTGGACCTGCACAGAGATCAAAGGCTTGTACTAGCGTTTAGTTTAAAATTCCGTTTTTTGCAATGTATTTAAGGTTATTTTAACATAATTTGTTTTGTTATATTTTTTGATTTTTCATTTAATTATTTTAGTAAATACAGAATTGCTTTAAATGCCGGTTGACAGAACATCTGTCATATAAGATCATATCCGAGAGCCTTGGCAAAGTCAGAGTAGTTTCGAAAAATATGGCAGAAGAAAATGACTGCATTGACGCATGCATAAGGATAAGGAAAGGAAAACGCGTTAAAGGCAAACCTTATTCTTGGCTTTCTCAATTCCACAAAATTGCGGATCGAACAGCCAAACTACGATTTAAAATATTTTATGAAGAAAAGCACTCTCAGAACGAGGTATTTTAGGTCTTTATGTTGGTAATTAATTAAAGGATGGAATGAGTCTAAAGCTTCTAATATGAAGTTCTGAAAGTCGTAAAGTAGATGACCAGGATTTTCGATCAATTCCGGAAACAATTTGAATTACAATAATATTGAATCCATTAGGTTCAACGAAGTTAAAGTAGCATCAGGTTAAATTCCTTGGTAACAAGGCACGGACACCCATTTTGCAACTTCATATAGGATGGTTCGCAATCAAATTATTCCTAAATTCATTTTTTATTCATAGCCCAAAATTTAGGTACATTTTTTTTACCTGTCGTCCATTTTTTTATTTTAAATTATATTTGACCAAAATCAAACCGTATATGGGACAATGTTAAATTCAGTCAGCCTTCGTGCACTGTGTCGGTGCAACGGAGTCCGACCGCCATTAGAAAATTGCTTTGCTGGCCAGAATGTCGCCTGTTGGACCATCCGACGCCACGAGTCCGGCTGTGTGACCCTGAAAAAAGTGAGTATATTATGTAAAACTTGATCCAAACGAAAGAAAGGAACTTTTACTTAAAATGGGTATGAGCTTTCCTGTCGTAAAAGAATGTATTTTGTAAAAACGCCACAAAAATGCTATATCACCCCATATTTTGCAGTCCTTCAAGTGCTACAACCTGGAGACATCCCCTTCATTGGACGTGGCATTGTCCCGCGATGATGCCCTCACCATGTACACCCAAATGTCGGAGTCGCGACGATTCGAGACCATAGCCGGAAACTACTACAAGCAGCGTTTGATTCGCGGCTTTTGCCACCTCTACAACGGCCAGGAGGCAGTGGCCGTGGGTATGAAGGCTCGGCTTCGCAAGCAGGACACGGTGATAACGGCGTACCGCTGCCACGTCTGGACCTACATGATGGGGGTTTCGTTGTACGAAATGATGGCCGAGCTCCTTGGCTTTAGCGCTGGCTGTAGCCGTGGCAAAGGTGGCTCCATGCACATGTACTGCGATAATTTCTTTGGCGGCAATGGCATTGTCGGTGCCCAGGTGCCCCTTGGTGCTGGCGTGGCATTGGCACACAAATGGCGGGAAGATGGCGGCGTCTGTATTGCCTTGTATGGCGATGGGGCTTCCAACCAGGGACAAGTGTTTGAGGCATTCAACATGGCCAAGCTCTGGTGCCTGCCCATCGTATTTGTGTGCGAGAATAATCAGTATGGTATGGGCACCAAGGCGGACCGCTCCTCCGCCATGACGGACTACTATAAGCGGGGCCAGTACCTTCCCGGGTTGTGGGTGGATGGCAATCAGGTGCTGGCAGTTCGCACTGCCACACAGTTTGCGTTGGACTATGTCTTGGAGCACGGACCCATCGTTCTCGAGATGCACACTTATCGGTACGTGGGCCATTCGATGTCCGATCCGGGCATATCGTATCGCTCTCGGGAGGAGGTGCAAAATGCGAGGGAGAAGAATGATCCGATCAGCAGCTTCCGGGAGCAGATCCTTGACTTGTGTCTAATGTCCGAAGAGGAACTGAAGGAATTGGATGCCAAAATCAAGAAGAATGTCGATGCCGAGTGCAAAAAGGCGCTAGCTGGCAAGGAGGTGGTGCTGGAGGAGCTTCATACGGATGTCTGCGCCAAGAACTTGGAGCCCAAGATACGCGGTGTGTCGGGCTATAATCTAGATCACATTAAGTTGGCCGAAGTGTGCTTTGGCAAGCCTAAGAAGACGCCTGCCTGCGAGATCAACGATGTACCCGTGGGTGATGCTGTTATGGCGGCCAAGGCCAAGGAGAATGAGGAGAAGGCCTCCAAAGAAAAACCGGTGGGTAAAGACGGCAAGTCTGGAAAGGAAGTCAAGGCTGGAGTAGATGCGAAGCCTGGAAAGGAAGTCAAGGCTGGAGTAGATGCGAAGCCTGGAAAAGAGGTCAAGTCTGAAAAAGAAATCAAACCAAAAACAGATGTTAAGCCCGTACAAGATGTCAAGATAGTAAAAAAAGATAGTCCCAAGGATGGAACAAAAAATGCAGCCAGCAGTAAGGAAGGAAACCCCCAACCGGTGACCCAAGCCAAGGCCAAAGATGATCCCAAACAGCCACCCAGCCAGAAAGGGAATCCACCAGCAAAAGCTCCAGCTGACCCTGCACAGAACACGAAAAGTCCAAAACCCACAAAAAAGTAATATTCGTAGCACGTAATCTGGTCCAAGAAGAAACCTCATGACAATTTTGGTCCCTTTTAAAATTAGTAATACAAAATATTGTTACATTTATTTGTATGATAATAAAATCCTGGTATCATAAAAAAAATATATATATACATATATACAATATGATATATGTTTACAAATAAATATTGTTTATGCAAGATACTTTTCTTAACTTAATTAAAGAAGATTTGTGCATTTTAATATTAGGCATACTGATATTGCAAAATCTAACATTAAGTTTCTCCAAATATATGTATAATATATGTATAATACATTTGAAAAAGAATTAGATATAGAAATAATTTAGTTAAAACTCAAATCTTGTTCTTAAAAAGTAAAGAATTTGGATTTAAATTTATTTATAGAAAATAATGTTCACTTGATGGAACCAGCTGCTTTATCAATATTATTATTTCCAATCTACTAGATTATGAACCCGGCCCCAATATCTTAGCCTTAATTGTCAATATAAACAAAGGATTAATTTCACGTATTGATGTTAAATTAAAAAAATGTGTATTTTATGTATTGCAAAATTACTTGTTTCTTATGAACAAATTTTCTCTCTATCTACTAAATATTTGAGAGCTATATAATGTATGCTACGGCAGCTATGTTTGTTTTAACGGGGACAGGCTGTTTTATGCTCGGTGCCCTGGTACAGCAAAAAATATCGCATAGAAGAATTAGGAAGGTTATGCTCGCCGATCCGTATGTTTTCAAATGCCGTGAAAGCATATTTAAGGCGGTAAGACACAAAATATACCCATATAAAATGGAAAATTTAGTCATTATATATCTCAGTTAACATTCCTTGGGACACCAAGTAAGGAACCCATAATCAATATCCCTTTAAAATACTCAGTGGAACAAGAAGCAACTACGGAGACTCTACGAAGTAAAACTGAATTGCAAAATGAATCCATATTTATGAAACTCGGTTTATGGAGTCGGACGCAGGCTAGCAAAATGGCAAGTTTAATTGTGAATAAGCAGACCCAAATATGATTGAGTCACTTTAGGTTGAATTAATGCCTCTTTCCACGGGGCAAGCAGATGGTCCAACTTATAAAAGTGAGCACGTAGGAGATATCATGAAGTACGGATTTCCGGGAATGGATGAAATACATGTGTATAAGAATTTTGTACTCTCCTATGATCGCCGAAATCGGATTCCGCATTGGGTGTGTGAGCACGTCAAAGACGACTGCTTTTCGAGTGTAGATCATAAGACTCTTCTTAGGCCGAATGAGTATATTACGGATACCAGCATTCCGACAGCCTTCAGGCCAAATATGCGAGATTTTCGAAATAGCGATTGGGTCGGAGGTCATATGGCCTCTCCCCTAAACTACCAATGCGACTACGAAAAGTTCGCCGAGACATACAAGTTCCCCAATATAATACCCATCAGTCGAGATCTCAAAAACCACCTTTGGAGACGTTTAGAGATGTATGTTAGGGAGCTGGCGGAAAAGTATGGTTCAGTATACGTGTACACCGGTCCTCTATTCATGCCCCAGAGGATATCCTTCCGCAACTGGGCGGTGCGCCATCACGTAATGGGCATGAATACCGTCGCAGTACCAACTCACTTCTTTAAAATTATTATTTGCGAGCTGGATGATGATGCTCTTCCCACTATGGAGGGCTTTGTAGTGCCCAATGCCGCCGTCGACAAGCAAATGGATCTAAAAGCTTTTATGTCCGATATTCAAGATATAGAGCATTTTGCGGGTCTGAAATTTTATGCGGGAAGACAAGCCTACATCGACGAACCACTTGGAAGTTCGGTTAACTAATAAGATACATCAACACTAATATAAAATTACCTAAATGATTGTATATTCTAATAAAAAGTATAAATAAAAAGCGTGATAACACGGCAAATAATTAAGAGGAAGCCAAGTGCTGCTATTATGAATGTAACCACTAAATTTTTGATTTCAATTATGGAGAAAGGGAAAGGCAGAATATGAATTTGAGGTTGTGATGTGATTCGCAAGACAATGTTATGTTATAAATTATATATTTTTATAGAGTTATTTTATTCTCCTGTTCCATTTTCATTTTATTATATTTTTTACCAAGCGAAGTAAATCTAAGTTTTTATAGTAGTTTTCTAACCAAAAGGTTTATGTTTAATCTTTATTAATACTTAATTTTTTCTTAGAGAGTCACATTTTTTGCAGTTGGTGCATTTGTGGCAGGCTTTTTCAGGAGCACAGTTACATTTACATGACTTTCCTCTATCCGGGGTACTGAAGCGACCAGCAAACAGAATGCCATGGACCTTATCGTAAATTGCATAAAAGAACGGTCTGTTCGCATGGAACTCCTTTGGGACCATATTGGTTCTGGCCATTAAAACCATACCTAAGGGTTGGGGGAGTAGGAAAGAAGTTGGTTAAAACCAAAACAGTAAAGGGACAGAAAGCCGACTAGACTCACCCGTGGCGGCGGCTGCTTCGGTGCCCAATTCGTTGACCTCAATAAAGGCTTTGTGTATGATCTTGGTGACTGAAATGGCCTCCTTAGAAGCCAAGATTCCTCCAAGTTCTGCCTCATCGCTAAATATGCGGTTCATGCCCATCTATGAGTGGAGAGATTGCACAAAAAAAACAAGTAAGAAATCTATTTATAAATGTGCTCGACTATGATATACCTGGTACCCATTAAATTAAAAGAAAATGGCGTTAAGCGAGCTCAAGGCTCCCAGAGTTACTACGATCGACATTAAAAGAAAGAATGTTATCTTTAGATTCTAAATCTATAAATGGGACCTATACCTATGTATTCTATAATTGTTATGGAATAAAATGAAAACTCAATTTTTTAAACCAAACTTAATTGCAATATCTAGAAATAAATTAAAATATGGCAGAAAATAAAAGAATATTTTAAAGGTAAATGGCCTACAAACTAATTTGCGTCGAAACGGAAACGTTAAGGCTAGATCGATTCGAACAGATTTTCGAAGATTACAAAGATACCATACATGGATACCAGAAACAAAATGTCTACTTTAGCTGACCAGTTTAAAGGTGTCTTCTAGCTCCTTTTGGAACTCGGCTCGGAATTTCGGAATCTTCACGTCAACTTCGGTCCGGGTCATGTTTGACGATATGGCACCCAGGGAGGTGCCAGCCAGCATCTTCTCTAGGTTTGTGAGGCTGGAATTCTCGTCCGGCAGGATAATAAGCATGGCCAGGTTGCATGCGCTGTAGTCCAGCCTGAGGGCCGTGGCATTCAGTTTTGGCAGTTCACCGAAAAAGAAATAGTTTTTCGTATTCATCATGTTCACGAAGGTCTTTTTTTTGGACTCCAGGAAGAATTCATTCACTTTGGTTTTTCCCTCATTGAATTTAACAGCCCACTCGCCCTTGAAGTGTATGGCATTGACTAGCACCAGCCGAGAGTCCTTTGATAGGACATTGGGGTCAATAAGGTCCTTGATCTGCTCGTTGGTCTGCGACTCTACCCAGCCGTTGATAACGCTGGCCGCTTGGTCGCTGCCGAAGTTAATCTCGGCGGGCTTGGCGTGGAACTTTTCCTCCAACAGGCTGGCGAACTGCTTGTTGAGCGCGTAGCCCATCATCACATACAGCCGGTTGGCCATTTTTAGAATACCACATTGCTCGTAGTCCTTGAGGACGATATCGAAGCTCCCGGCTATGACCTGCACGTCGCTCGACCTTAGCCGGAGGCCCTCGTCCAACTCCGTGGCCGTGGGTGATTCCTCCTCCGCACCCATTCGCAGCATGCCCGCCGAAGTGCGGATGGACAACGGCGAGTAAACGACATTCTCGTTGGGATTGGCCTTTGTAAGCTGGTCGTGCAGGCAGAAGGTGAACTGCTCCAAGCCTTTGGCAAACTCCGAGTCCTGCATGGTGGCAGGGATCTTCTGGTGACTACTAAAGTGACGACATTCAATTTAGATTCATTGGAAATTTGTGAGCATTTTCTCCTTGCAGGTTGATGGGGCAAGGCACACTCAGAACAATTTTTGTAATTGAAAGGGTGATAGGGGCTTATCGGCCACTCCACTTGATGGGTAACCAGCTTTCGCTCTCTGGCTCTCCGCGAATAGCACCTGGCGTTCTGCTCTCTTGGAATTTATCTTATCGGAACGCCTTTCGTTCAGTTGTGAGTCACAGGCAATGGGTCCGGGCTTCAGTTAGCTCCGCGCCGTCTGGCAGACACCTCGAACCGAACCCACGCTCGATCCTCCTCAGTTTTCGATTGTTTTTTTCCGGTGTAAGTAATCGCCGATCGTTATCAGGAGCGGCGCTATGAGGTCGGAGACCCGCCTGAGGCCTATCAGTAAACAAATATTCGTTGGAGTTGTCAGCTTTGATTTGACGAATCAAAGTTGCACTATTTAGGGGATTTACAAAGGGTTATACTAAAAAAG
The DNA here is from genome assembly GCA_008042485.1 of Drosophila mayri. Classification (NCBI taxonomy): domain Eukaryota; kingdom Metazoa; phylum Arthropoda; class Insecta; order Diptera; family Drosophilidae; genus Drosophila; species Drosophila mayri. Next base: position 44,915 of record VNJN01005870.1, on the reverse strand, counting down.
GAAATAGTGACATATCTGAACTATGGCTAATAGAAAATAGGAAACATGGGCAGACCCACCCACAAGAGTATTTTGTTGTGTTCCGCCTCTTATCATTTGTCGTGGCTTTTCTAATCATTTAATTAGCGTTTATGGCGTGCTGAAAAGTAATTTATTGTGCGGAAAGTGAGTGTCGAGGGAAATACCCTTACGCGAAGCAAAACTTTCAAAACAAAATAGTTTAATAAGCAAAAATATTCTCTCACACTATAAAAAAATACGTCAGAATACATTTTAAATCAATGATTAAATTTCCCTTGCCAATAGATCGAAATGTGTGATCCCCAAGACAGCTGGAATCTCTTTGCGCGCGACCTGATAGATGCCATAACCCAGGATGTCCACGCACGGGGCAACCAGCCTCAGGTCAACACAGTTTTCTCGCCCGCGTCTATCCAAAGCTGTCTGACGCTGGCATTCCTGGGGGCTTCCGGATCGACGGCTGAGGAGCTAAGGAATGTCCTGCAACTCGGACCCGGGGATCGGAATCACATTGCCCGCACCTTCGGGGAATTCTGGCGGACGAGCTGCAACTATGGAGGCCGGGGGCCCGTGCTGAAGTCGGTCAACCGACTGTACGTGAGCGATGCCTTGGAACTGCAGCCCGAGTTCAATGAGATGGCCTCGGACTTCTTTCAATCCAAAGCGGAGCCTGCAAAGTTCGCCGATTCCGAGGACGTGGCGAAGAAGATCAATGACTGGGTGGAGCAGGAGACGGAGCACAAAATAACCAACCTGCTGCAGGCGGATGCAGTTAGTGAGGAGACGAGCGCCGTGCTCATCAACGCCCTATACTTTAAGGGGCTGTGGAAGAATCCTTTTATGCCGGAGGCTACACAGGTGGACGTCTTCTATTTGGACCCGTGCAACCGCGTGAATGTTAACATGATGTACCAGGAAGACAAGTTTAAGTTCGCCGAACTGCCGCAGTTGAAGGCGCGAGCCGTGCAGCTGCCATACGACAGCTCCAACATCCACATGCTCATTCTGTTGCCCAATGAGATATGTGGCCTGCACCATCTGGAAAGTCGGCTGAAGGAAGTGGAATTGGCCGATATAGATGCGGCTATGACCATGCAGGACGTGGAGATAGCTCTGCCCCGCATGACCATAGAGTACGATGTGGACCTCAAGGATATACTAAAGAAGGTGAGCAAACAATATCTTTTGAAAGTATTAAAAATATTTATATTATATTTTCCATCCCTAGATAGGCATTGAGGAAATCTTCAGCGACACCGCCCTCCTAGACGGACTCTTCACATCTCGCACGGGCCAGAAAATCTCGGAGGCCAAGCACCGCGGCTACATCAGCGTCAACGAGGCTGGCTCAGAAGCGGCAGCCGTCACCTGTAGGTGCCAGAAAATACTCTTCGAGTTCCCACTCTGACTTTCTTCCGTTGCAGTCATGAAAATCGTGCCCATGATGCTGAATATGAACAGGAAGCAGTTCAGGGCGGACCATCCGTTTGTGTTCTTCATACGCAGTGCCCAGGCAGTGTTCTTCGCCGGCCGCTTCGTGACCCCCCTGGCGGATTCCGAGGAAGAAGAGGAGGAAGAAGACATGGAAGGAGACTTAGCGTAGGACCTAAAAAGTCAGTGCATAGTTTGTAAGATCAATTAAATCAGCAGAGAGACCCAATAAAAGTTAATCATCAGCTGGGAAATTCCGAGAGTCATTCAATTTCCATCTAAGAGCGTTGCACGCTCAGTTCTCAGCCGCATTGCAATCTCGACGGAGATAAGATGCATATATAAGCCAGTCTTGGCGATTCCAGCTCAGTTAACAGTGCTACTTCTCTCGGGCACCAAATCGTCGGTGGCGGTCAAATGCATTACTTGTGTAAGTGGCGAGACCCAGCTGGAGGAGAACTAAAAGTGCTCTCGGAAATAAATGCAACGTCAAATGCATTCAGATTTATTTATGTGTTAAGACCAGATATTTAAGTGTGAAAGTTATGTCTAAAGCTATGACCTTGACGTTTATCTTTCTGCGCAGTGGGCTTGATTCTGTGGGTCACTTGTGCGGCGTGTCAGGCCTCCGAGGAGATCTACCAGCTGCTGGCCAAGAGTCATGCCAACGAGAATCTCATCGTATCGCCGCTCTCCATAGAGGCCGCCCTGAGCATGGTCTACATGGGAGCCGGCGGGTCGACAGCCCAGGAAATGCAGAATGCTCTGAAGCTGCCGTCCGGCAACAAGCAGGAGGTGGCCAACAGGTACAAGGCTCTTCTGGCCAGCCTGCCGGCCCGGGAGGGGGGACCCACACTGAAGCTGGCGAATCGCATCTACGTCAACGATCGGTACACCTTGAGCCCGGACTACAATCAGGTTGTGCAAGAGGCTTTCCAGGCCAAAGCCGAGCTTATCAGTCTGGCCAACGGGCCTGCGGCGGCGGCGGGAATCAACCAGTGGGTGCTGGGCCAGACGGATGGCAAGATCAAGAACATGATCGATCCCAGCAGCATGACGTCCGATGTGATGGCGGTGCTGCTCAACGCCATCTACTTCAGGGGTCAGTGGGAGTCCGGGTTTGACCCGCAGAGAACCAGGAGCACCGACTTCCACGTGACCCCCGATAAGACAGTGTCCGTGCCGATGATGTCGCAATCGGGCAACTTCAAGACCAATTACTTCCGCGACCTGGGGGCCCGGGTGATCGAGCTGCCGTACCAGAACTCTAACCTGTCTATGTTTATCTTTCTGCCCAACGAGGTGGGAGGCTTGAGCGCCCTGGAAGAGAAAATCATTGGCTTCGCGCGGCCGCTGGTCCTGAAGGAGGTACTCGTGGCGCTGCCCAGGTTCAAGATCGAGTTTCACGACGAGCTGAAGGAGACCCTGGAAAAGGTGGGTTGCCCTCCGATCAGACAAGTGTGTTTGCCATTAATAAACGTATTTTAGCTGGGAATCCGGGAGCTTTTCTCGGACAGGGCTGACCTGAGCGGACTATTTGACGATAAGTCTGTCGGAAAACTCAGCCAGGTCGCACACAAGGCCTATCTGGAGGTGAACGAGGAGGGTGCGGAGGCTGCGGCTGCCACATGTAAGTGATACTGCTTATCAATTACATATGTTCACATACTGAATATTTTTATGTTTTATTATCCATAGCTGCAGTCATCTCGAATAGATCCGGATTTAGCATGTCCTTCATTGCGGATCATCCCTTTGCCTTTGTGATTCGCGACGCGGATACTATATATTTCCAGGGACGCGTTGTAAATCCCTGAAAAATATAACAATCAATCCGGTCTAAGCTATATTCTGCAATATGTATTTATGCCATAAGTTGTGGATACCAAACCCAACCAAAAACAATTAAATAATTTAAAATTATAAGGAAACGACATTTGTATTTATGGGAAAAAATCTGCTTATATATCTAGAAACTCTAAAAGATTTGCGAATGATATTAAATTCTGTGTTAATTTTGAAGTTTAATGATAAAACAAAGGGAAACCCCTTTGTGGCTTAATATAAAGTTTGATTTAGGGGGTTTTTATAGGTTTTTAGTTAAAACTTGCATTATTGTAACCCTCTGAACCTTTTGACCTTTTGTTTAAAACATTGACTGCTTGAGATATCATTACTATTTTGGGAGACATTTATCTCTCGAGCGGCTTCCCTTGAAGTGCTAGAAATAGGTTAAGTGGATGGCCCCGTTTTCGGAAAACACTCTTGTGTCTTTTTTAATTAACATAAATTCCCCCACAGAGTGCGTCAGCTGTTCCCTAAAATGTTTAGTTCTCCGTGGAACGCAGATGACCTCGCACCGCCTGATATTCCGTGAAAAGCTGTAGGAATCACCTTCAGATATTTGGGCAATTTTGTAAGTAAATAGAAACTTAAATATAAAGTAAATGTAAGCAAATAAATATATTGGGTACTTTTTATTTTCACTTATATCTAAATACAGAGAATTTGATTTATTTGTAAACAAAATGACATCACCGCGTGTCAACAATAGAGAAAGAGCGGCCAGAACGACAAGAAATAGGCGAAGCGTAAAATAAAGAGAAAAGTCGGGTAAGAGAAGTGTGAGGGCGTGCTCTTAACCAAATTTCCAAATGGGTCAATGGTTTGACAGGCACTGCAAGGAAATTTGATTGGAGTATTCAATTAGATGGGTTTTTATACTCACTTAAACTTACCTCGCTATTAAACTGAGTAATCCCTTGAATGCAACATTTATTACTGAGTAAATCAAGTTTTTTATTGTAACATGTTTTGCTGCCAATGATTCATTCAGTTTTTTATTAGGCAATTAATCTGTTACAACTACGACTTGAATAAATCATGACTAAATATGGCTTAGAAGGTTGGAAATAAATATATGCCAATTTAATTGAAATAACCTCGAGGAATAATAAGTGTGTCAAAATAGGGATTGGGAAATCCATATCTATAGCTTATATAGCGGAAACATCCATATTATTATTATATTATAATTAATATTATTACAAAATTAGAATTTAGATTACAAAAGTGTTACAATTTTAAAACCCTTTAGGTTTCTGTTACTTATGCTTTGCTTTTTTCTCTTAGATGTGATTATCATAAAATTTATGTATTTTAAATAATAAAATCAATAAAAGAAATCATTACTATACAGCAATCTTATGACAATCAATTCTGAGAAATTATTTAAAATAATTAAAATACCTTAAATTAATTCTAATGATTTATTACAATAATAATAAGTGAATACAATATAGTTATAGGTATAGTTCCTGGCTTTTCTAGCCTTTATAAACCATCTTGTGGGTGTGGAATGTTATTTGGAATGAATTTAAATGGAAAACTAAAACCTGTTGCAGGACTGGCGTGTTACAGCATAAAAAAAAACACACAAATAAGAAACAGAAATCCCCAAGAAACAAGAAAAAAAACCCCAAGAAACCAGTCTTAGCCCAAATGATAACAAAACCTCTTACGAGAACCATAAATTCTGAGCTCAACTCAGTTCGTTCCATTATGTCAGGTAGGCAGGTAGTAAGGGTTGTGGTACCAAAGTTGATGTGAATTAATTTCCGTTTTGTTGATTTTCAACGTGAAATGCCTTCAGCCAAGGCCACGTTGTTAATTTTTCTCCTACAGGTCTTGATTCTGACCATGGCCAACACTGTTAACTACCCGAATAACTCTGCGGGCGATGCGAAATTCGCCTCGAGGCTTTATGGCCACCTGGTGAAGGCCGAGCCAGGCCGGAATATCATCCTCTCGCCGTCGTCCATCAGGACTGGCTTGGCACTGGCCTACATGGGCGCCGATGGCAGCACAGCCGAGGAGCTGAAGCAGGGACTGGGCCTAGAGGGAGCTGGCAAAACCGAGGTGGCTCAGCACTTTGCCCAGCTCCTGGCCAAAGGACAGCAGCAGGCGGAGGCAGGGAATGGGGATGAATTCGGGGCCAAATTGAAGTATGCCAATCGGATTTATGTGGCTCAGCAGTTCCAGCTGGCCCAGGTGTATCAGGAGCTGGTCAGCAAACACTTTGCAGCAAAGGCCGAGAATGTGAACTTCACCCAGAGTGCAGAGGCGGCGAAGCGCATTAACTCCTGGGTGGAGGAGCAGACCCACCAGCAAATTAAGGACCTCATTGGCCCGGACTCGCTCGACGAAAGCACGGCTGCCATCCTGGTCAACGCCATCTACTTTAAGGCCGATTGGCTGAGCAGTTTCCCCGACTACGCTACATATGGCCGCGATTTTGTCAATCACGGCGGTCGAAGGGTCAGCGTGGACACCATGTCCCAATCGGATTACTTTAGGTATGGCGAGCTGTCAGAGTTGAAGGCCAAAGCCTTGGAATTGCCATATGTGGGCACGGATGTCGTCTTTCTGATCATTCTGCCCCAGGAGGAGCAGGGACTGGCCGCCCTTGAACAGAAGCTGAATGGCCTGGACCTGAACGGAATAAGTTCCCAGTTGAGCAGACGAAAGGTCAATGTGCAACTTCCAAAATTCAAATTCGAGTTTGATGTACCCCTGCAGCCAGTCCTGGAGGAGGTGAGTGCTGGAGAGATCTGGCAATTGGGGTTCTCTTTCTAACCAAGTTCTTTTTTTTTTACAGCTGGGCATCCGGAAACTATTCACTCCTCAGGCAGACCTTAGCAGCCTGCTGCAAACCTCGGAACCGCTGCGGATCTCGGAGGTGAAGCACAAGGCCATCATCGAGGTGAACGAGAAGGGAACCACTGCCAGCGGAGCCACCTGTAAGTTTCCCAACGAAAATACCTGAAAAAAAAGTGGTGCCCAATTGAATGATTTCTTTTGTCCATAGTTGTCAAGGCGGAGGTGGAGTCCCTTTTAGTCGGGGAGGAGACCTTTGAGTTTACAGCGGATCACCCATTCTTCTTCGCCATCAAGGACGCACAGAGCACCCTCTTCCTGGGCCACGTCACTCAGCTGTGATGACAAAGGTGCGTCAATGTGTTCTCCTGTTTGCATCCAATAAACGCCAATTTTCGATGTCGAGTGCAGGGACACAAACCATGACAAGTATAACAAGCCAGTTTGCTGATAAGCTTGGGTTGCATAATGCTTCTGGTATGATGCTCCATGTTGCTGTAATTAGAGCCATCCGGCTTGCCGTTGACATTGATAGTTTATTAAGAGGACCTGGTATCTGGCTGAGTCCTGGTCCTGGCCAAGTGCCCAAAAGCGACAGAGTTTGGCAGACTTGTATCAGTCCCCTGTGTGTGTGTGTGTGCAGCTGGTAATAAATCAAAGTTAGTATAGCTATCAATCCATGACATGGCGGCCGAGCAAAAAGAGTCCGAAAGACCGAAGGCTAGCTGCACTGGGAAAAGCTGGAAAAGCTGGCAATTTGAATGCCAGTGGTAAGTGGCCAAGGACCGAGCTCAAGCGGGCTCACGGACACGCACATGGCCGAAAGTCAACAACTGTGTTGGCAATTTGCTGCAATCATCCGGAATACATCCTCTGGCTTCAGCTCCCCCGCCCCCCTCCTACCACTTTTTCCTCTGTTCTGTTTTCCCTTTTCCGCTTTCCTTTTTTGCCCAGGAGCGAATGTTTATGACTGCAGCTAAATTGTTGTCCTCCGTGTTTTGCTCGCTGGCAGCTTGGCGAGGATTTGAAAGGCCCTGACCGTCGAAACCACACCACAACCCGCCCCCGGGGCCGGATATTTGCATACTTTTAAACAGGTGTAAATTAAATTTGACAAATTTTTGCGGCTGCCTGTGATATCAGCTCTTTTGCTGTGGCATACATATATAGAGAACCTGCCCATGATCCTGGGCCATTATTAAAGTTTATTGTGGGCGAAATGATGCGCACCGCCCGTTGACATGCAGCCGAATGCTGGATGGGATGTGGAACAATTAGAGCGGGATTTACGCACGTGGAAAACATTTTAATTAAATCCGTGCTGCCGTGCCGTTTGGCCCTCCTCCACTTGGCGACCCGACAATTCCTTGGAATTTTGTTACACTTTCGAAGGTTGTGTTTCCCGTCTGGCTCTGGCACTAATTGGTGGCCAGGGCGACGCCGAAACTTCGTCTGCGTTGTCAGGGGCTACGCTCAAGTTTCCGTCAGCAAATTGAAATTGAAATGACAACACAACCAGCACCCACAGCAGTAGCAGCAGCAGCAAAAGCATCAACCGCATTGGGAAAAGCAAAGGAAATGCATTGCGCGCATCTGCAAATAGGAAAATTCACGACAAGCACCAAGGGCGAAGGCGTTTGAAGTTAGGCTGTGGCTTGGTTGGTGTGAGAGGACCGGTTTTTGGCGGCAGGCAACCCGTCACGACACTCCTCGCTGGGCACTCGGTCAGACTCTCCACCGCCAGGATTTCGGCCGCCAACGCGAACCACTTCTGGAGCTGACAGGTCCTTGCCTCGTTTGCCCAAATTGACAGGGAATGTCTGATCTGCTCGCCACCTATCAGCGTAGGGTACTTATTATATTATTATTATTATTTGACTCAACTCCTGGTGCCTGGTAGAGGGAAACGATAGACTTTAAGAAGAGATCTAGGACATATCTAGAGAGAGAAGACAAACTTTAAGATTTGACCTAAGACAGCTCTGTATCCTTGCAACCTTTGCTTCCACTTTCTATACATTTTCGTATTTCTTTGAACACAAACACAAAGTTTGGTAGTTTTATTAAAAAAGTTGAACCCTTTTACGAATATAGAATGGACATAAATCCTTGGTTAGACAATGCAGAAAATATGTTTTTTTTGTTTGATTCGATTGCTTTAATTGTAAAATACATTTTGATTTAAACTATTCAAATACTCTTTAAATATATTTAATTATGTACATATGTAAGCAGTTCTTAAAATTCATAATTATTATTTTTATTTTATTATATTATTATTATTATAGATTAAATTATAATAAACTTTCACCAGCATTTGGCATATAACCAGAGATTTCCAGCTCACATATTAATACCTTCTCCCATTGGCGCTCATTTTGGGATAAAATTTCATTGAAAAATATAAGGAAATAAGTAATTTACCTGTTTTTTAATCAGTGAATAAAAATTAAAATTTGTACGAATATAGATCTACATCTATCTTTGCTCATACCAATCTCTTTTATATTTTCTTTTATTATGAAAAATAAATAAATGTCTTACAAATGCCAACGCGTCTAGAAGGAAACTTCAGCCGATTGTGTTTAAAATTGTTTTAAAAAATTGTATTGCTTTCATTTAAATGTTCTGTTGTAGTCATTTAATTATTAAACTGAAAAAGGTCACAGTCCAATCCTTTGTGCGAACACTCCAAGGACCCCTTAATACAAGCATCTAACATCAACGTTCTCGCATCCTAATGGCCATGTCGGGCACACGTTGAAGTCGCTCCCCAGGTGGCGAGGAAGGAACTATCGTTCCACAACCTGCAGCATGCAACAGACAATTGTTGAGGCAAAATTGTAATTGTAACTCACTTTTAAGTGCGTCTGACAACTTTGGTAATTAAGGAATTATGTCATGCGCATGTTTACCATTCAAAAGAGTTTACCATTCGGTCCGAGGCGGAAAGTGCTCTTTGATTGCGTTGGTTGCCTTGGTTTTCCTGTGTCACCCACGCATATTGCATTTTTGCAATTGGCATTTAATTTCAAAAGTTGCTAAGTTGCATATTGTGTTTATGCAGACTGCACTCCATTGATGGGGATCCGCCAGGTGCAAGCGGAGTGCTCACTGAACCCTGAACGGCCCTGAAGTGTTTGAAAGTTTGCTCCTCCCCATGGACAGGGAGTGGCGGGTGGGAGGTAACCACAAAAATGATAATAAAATACCAGCTCACTCCAACGGTCGCTGGACACAATTTAACGCTCGTCCTGGCATCGTTAAGTCCCCACACAAAGGGCAGGGCAGAAAGGATGTTCCGGGAAAACAAGTTAACGCTCTTCACATAGACAGCAGCTGCCAATGTGCGTATCTGGACGAGGCAGGTTAATGAAATACTTGCCCATGTGAGCTGGAACATGTCTGCCAGTCAGCCGGCCTGTCTCGTCATGCGACGCCGAAGGACATAGGTCCTCGCCAGTATGTCCCTTTTTTGCCAGCCAGCCAGCGTGTGTGTTCAATGGGTCCGCAGCCCGGGGCGATGCAAAGTGCAAAAGTTTGTTAACACTTTGAATTTAATACAAGCTATTGAATATTAACGAGCGCGGGAGCATACATACTTGGCCTGGCCGACAATTATCGAGCATACGCCCCGTTGAACCCGCCTCAGGTGCCTCAGAGTGTTTGCCTTTTGGCAGCTTTGTTCGCCTTTTCGGATAATTAACATTTGTATGCCAATATTTGCGCAGGAAACCGCCAGCATCCAGACGAGATTGTGTGCCTGACATGAGGGGCTTCTGGCCGCTTTTCAGATTTAATTCCCATATCAAGGAGTGTTTTCTTCTGGGGAGGAGTATCCAAACTAATAAAGTTCCCCATCTAGGCTGGCCATGAGTGATTGCTGGGCAGGCTTGATGGTCAAGTCGGCGACAGATGTTCGAGAAGAGAGAATTTCCAAAGTACATTTTTGATCGCACAGCAGAAAGGTATTCCAGCCGAATTGAAGCTCCCACAAAGACGGGTGACCCATAATTAGATGCCAATTCGCCAAAAAATACACTTGGGGCCGTCTGCCCAAAATTGAACTGTCAAAGGAATTATTACCAACCGACAGCGCCAAAGGGACGAGTCACCTTGCAACCTTTCGAGGTTTGAGGGGTAATCCTTGGCTCTGAGAGCTTTGGTTCCGAACTCAGCTAAGCCCGGCCAGGACCACGCTTTGTCCTGCCGACGCCTGCGCCCTGGTGCTCTGGGTGGTTTGTTTTGGTCGGAACCACAGCGTGCAACGTGTTGTGTTTTGAATGCTGTGGCGGCATGAGCTCGTGGCCTGTTGGACCCTATAAAAGCCACTTCCCAAGGCGGCGGCCAACCAGTTCCCAGCTTGATAGGCACGCGCGCGCTCTTAAAACGAGACTATCGAGAATATAGCTTTGAGTGAAGTGCCAGGAAGCGACGGTTATATTTGAAGTCCTTCGGACAGTGCCCTCCGTGTGTCCGGGAAACATAAATCACAAATTTAATCAATCTCACGTGCCGACTTGCAGTTTCCCCAGCAGTTTAACTAGTTTTTCGGGGTGATTAAGTATACGCCAGGTAAGCCCGGCTAATAGTAAATCCCAGTGACCTACTAAGACCCAATGGCAGACAAGACAGGAGTCCGGCTGGCCCAGGGACGTGCGGTCATTTCGAATGGCCGCCAGCTCGTGCATTTTATGGCCACATTAAGGCATAAACAACGGGCAGAAAAACAAAGCACGTACCAAGTGCAAGTGCAAAAGTAAAGACTTTAAAGTGCCTGCCAACCGGGACAAGTTACGATTATGGCGGAAAATTCAAATTTCTCGCATGCTATCGCCCCGAATGCCTCGCCCCCTCACCCCGCATCACACACACTCATCCCGCCCCGCCCTAGGTGGGGTCTTCAATATCCAATTTTAACGGCAGCATTCGCTCGAATAATAAAAATTTATCGTAAGCGCATTAAATTTGTAGCCGCCGCAACTTTTGCTCAGTCCTCTTCCTTACGGAGGTGTAGAGACAAAGAGTCCTCGCAGCAGTTAACATGTCTAAGTAAGCTCTAAGTTGCCTTTAGATCTGCCTTTTGTGTGTCCCGCCCGGAGGAGTAGGAGCAGGAGCTGAAGCTGAAGCTGGGATGAGCGTTGTGCCATGTTGTGCATTTTTATTACGATTACAAAGCTCGCACATGGGGGAGTGGGAAGTGGGAGTAAAAAAAAAACCCCCGAGTCCATCATAAATTCGAAATTTGTCAAATAAATAGAAGGTGGAAAAAGCACCCGATGGCAATACCCAATCCATTCGAGCAATGCTTTGTGAATCCTTTGTAATCGGATTTAAACATGTTTCCCTCGTCCTGCTTTGGGGGGGATTTGGCTTTCAATCGTTGCCATTGCGATAGTGCGGTTATCAATGGACTCTTCACCAGCTAGGAAGCCTTAAATATTATTTCATAAGTATGTATGTGTTAAAAGTCCAGCACTTTCCCCGTAAAGCCGGAGCTTAGGACTTCCAGGAATGTCCTTACGCATTACTTTAATTTGAATTCGCCTCTCCCCCGTCGGTGGAACTCATTCCCCAAATGTATTTTGTTGCCATTGTTTTTCCAAGTATTTCTTAATTTTTTCCTTGAGATGAAAAGTCAACAGCAGGCAGTCTCGGCAATAAAAAATAAAAGAAAAGGTTTATATATTCCGTTTTTGCGCTCCAATATGCGAGTTCTCGGTAATCGAAAGCCGCCACTGTTTGCCTAGCCCACTCCGAGATTGCATAATTAATTTCCCGCTTAAAGCCGAGTGCGACTTAAAGGGAGTACTGGCGCGGTACTCCTGCTCACCTGGCGCCTTCATCCCCTAATGTGTGTCGCATGTAAATGCCTGTGTTCCATATGTTTATGCTAGATTAAACGTTTTTCCCGCCGACCTGTGAATGGGGCATAAAGCGCACACACACACCAAATACAGTTACCCGGCGGCGCACAGTTATGCAGATGGCCCCGCAGGAATGCCAGCTTTTTTATTGTATCTTTAAGTAGGGCCCAGCAGCTGCCAGCAGGCTCCTCGGGGACCAGGCCAGAGCACACAACTATATACTGTACTGTATATCATAATGGAGTCTAGACCGGATGCCTGAAGTGCGATGGCATTTGCTCGCACCATAGTTTCCCCTGGATCAAGTCGATAAAGTCAGGCCTGTTGTGTGGTTCATTCGCTGCCATTTGTCATGGACAAAGGAGCTGTCGGTGAAGGCTATTAATTATATCTGCTTAATCTAATTGATAAACCGAATGCCTGCGGGCATAACAGTGCTCTTACATTTTCGGCTGAATCCCAGTTGTTGCAGGTGACACCTTCAAGGACGAGCAATTAATTGTGGCTGCAACCAAAGGAGGCGATCCTGCTCATCGCTCATACGCCGTGTACGCACTGGCTTATCCGTGAGAATGCCGGCAGCTGGCGTGAATTGCAATCCTTATGCAAAGCGAAAGCAAATTGAAAATGCACAGGAGCAGGCGTTGGGGCAGTCAGGCAAAGGCAGAGGCAGAGCAGCCAAAGTGGCAACTAAATGCTGGCGAAATGGCAGGCAAATCGTTTTGTGTTCTGCCTTTTTGTTGTATTAAAATTAAAAGCACATAAAAGGTTCAAAGCTTCCACTTGGCCTGTCAATGGCAGCCCTCCCAGGACGACGTGTGAGTTCGTGTTTCCGCCTTGATGCCTTCATTTCCACTTACTTTAATAGTTTCTGCTCTTTTTTTTTCCCGGGCAACAGCACTTCTGAGCCTCTTGGCTGCCAATGGCTTCATTGAAATTTTAGCCCCCACACATGGCCAGCTTCCAGCAGGCAGCATCCTTCGGGGGTGAACAGACTCTTGTTGCTGCGGTCGCATTTGATTAAAGTGCCGGACCATGTTTGTTGTCTTCCACTTATTGGCGATGATGATCGTCCTGATGATGATGTGTGTTTGGGTTGTGCTGATTTTATGGTCCAACGGATTTTCCTCTTTCTTTTTTTTTTTGGCCTTTCCTCGACCCAAACAGACACACTTTCCCACTTGATCTTTTCCCGGCTTTATTGAAATTTTATTGTACAAAATTGTCTCAACATGGGGATGGCGCCTAATGACCATCAAATGCTTACCAACAAAGCTGGCCAGCATTCCGGGAAGGCACACAGGGATCGCATTATATTAAAAGCAATTTTAACTTTTGAGACAAATGCCCATTTGGAGCACGGCTTGAAAGGGGCGAAGAAACGTGTCTGCCGCACGTTTCTCAACTTGATTTTCTAATGGATGAAAATAAGGCGCCGCATTAAATGTTCGGGACAATTTGCAGTAATTGCACAACGAGCGAGATGTTCGTGCAAAATGTTGTTTCCCTTGAAAACAGGAAATTAATCTAGGACGTCGACGCCCACGCCCATGCCCATGCCCATGCCCACGACCAGCACGTTTCGCAGGACGAGGACGGCCGCTGCAACCTAATTAACGTGAACAATTCAGTCACATTAACAATGCATATTCACGTTGAAATTGTTTATAATTTGATAACACGCCTCAGTGGACAGCGGAGCGGGGAAGTTTGCACTCGATCAAGTGGAAAATCAAAACTAAAGACAGGCCATAACCGAAACAGAGGCACCTGGCCGGGGGATGGCCTCTGGGTTGGGATGGGCATGGATGGGATAGTGCATTCTCCTGCAAGGAGAAAATTGTTGGACTCTCACTTTGAGCGAAACTTCTTTGGCTTCAATTTCGAGGTGTCACCTGCACTGATGCCAAACGCAACACTGAATGAAGATGGAATATCCTGTAGAGTCCACAGGTCGCTGTCATCGCTTAGGAAAAGTTAGGAAAGGGGACAACCCCCTTTCCATTTCCACGAAGAGACTGTCAAAACCTTCGAGAGGGTACACAAACGCACACGATTTATGTAGGAAAAAACCAAACGCCATCAGCATATGCCTCACTGAACCACTCACAATATCATCTACATAGGCGAATGCGTTGTCCTTTTCTCTTAACCACAGTGGGCTATGGCTAACATCCTGTCTAAGATGTAAAAAAATGTAAAATTTTAGAATTTCAATGGATTTAAGATGTCCTAGTGGAGGTTTAATTTTCCGGGGAAATGTATTAAAAGCAGGAATCGTAAAGAATTATAAATGTAGAGTTTATTAAATGTATAAATCAATTCCTTAAATAAACACAGAAAAGATTGGATCTCAACTTGCCCTGTTTCTATCACAAATTTCATGATTTTTAATAGCGAGAAGGATTTTTTTTGGTAAATTGTGAGGCCTTTTCCCTCAATATAAACTATAGGTTATAGTGTTTACCCCAAATATTAGTAGTAACTTTTATATAATTTTAATAATTTTATGATTTTTTTACACATTAATTTATAAGGTTTATGGGGTAATAAGTCACTGTGCCATCCACGCGCCAGGACTATTGACAATCTCGGCTAAACTTCCGCTGACTGGCTGCCCCTTTTCGGCTGCCATTTCAGCCCATCTATTCCCAATTCCAATCCCCCCCAGTCCAGATACCCATTTCGTGGCCTAAACCAACCCAGGCCGCAGTAGTCTCTGAGGCAGAGCAATCAATAAGTTCGTATATCCGTCAATGCCGCTGCCACTCGGATACTGTAGCCTGGCTCGAGTGGCGGGCCATGCAAAGTGGCCAAATGAATTTTCTAAAAGTTGAGCTGCCGCTTTTTTTCGCACACTTCTGTGGCAAAAAGTCGGTGATAATGTAAAGTTGAGTTCGTTTTTCATTGCTTTTTCACTCTGAAACACTTAAAGCCCCACCGATTCTGGCAAAATGGTATTTCGCCGGGCGATATGTCAACTTTGAGCAGCTTCTATGGCCAGATAAAGCAATTAAATTCAAATCGCCAGGGGTGGCAGGCGGAGAGGGGGAATAAAAAACAAATCAGAAAGGAACCTGATAGGCAATTTGGGGACAACGGACAAAATTAGGCAGCAACATTGTCTAAACAGGGGGCGACGGCACAATCAGGAGCATCATCAGGACCGATAACGATTACGGATATTATTATGTTAATCGAGATTATGATGACAGTCATCAGCGCCTCGTCAGGCGAGCACAATCTGCTCCAAAAAGGACAAGGTTCCGTGGCGTGGTCTCCGTTCTCCCTGGCTCGTGGCCTTTTCCCGCCTCCGCGACTCGAGCCACGAGTTGAACTGAGACGCAGACACACAAATCTCTTTATAATCGTCCCGGCTAAGGTCCTTGACAAGGGACGCTGAAGCGCTTGCCTAGGAAGGGGCGTACCCGGGCCTGGGTTCGTTCTGTTGCCGGGTGGGTTGAAGGAGGGTTCGGGTTCTTGTGCCTACACTTATAAATTTTTATTTGCTGGCATTCCGCAATTTATTTTATATCTTTTCTAGCAACCTCTGCGAACGCACTTTTTGCCTGTTAGCCAGTTTGCCTGTCCGTCGGTCAGTCGCTCAGTCGCTCCTTCTTCCGTCGTCCTTTTGTCCCTCTGTCTGTCTGTCTGTGTGTCCGTCAATTTGTTGGCTTGCGCAACGCTCTGTCAATGCCTGGCGGCATGGCTCTTGGAGGCGCGTCGTGCTGCTCGTTCTCAGGCCGTTACACTTTGAGAAAGTTTCGGCCAGGAATCTGGTCAAAGGAAGCCCCACACGGATACTACTGGCTTCTGGCTACTTGTGCCTCCGCAAAGAAGCCTAATCAAATTATGTCCACTTTGTTGTCTTGTTGTCCGGCGGATGATGCCTTTTGCCAGGCAAAGTAGGTTATGCCGGAGATGTGCTCATTAGGACAGATGCGTTGATCTGATTGTCGGCTTTTTCTGCCGCCCATTAGTCGCATGTCAATGCTGCGACAACGTGACGTATGCGTAATATATGTTTTTTGCTCCTTCAAAGTTCGAAGGACCTCTTCTATTGGCTGTCGCAAGTGCTCTGCGGACGCGTCCTGAGATTCCCGGCGTGCTGTGAGTTCGGTCTTCTACGTTTCAGCCTTTGCTATGTCGAGAATGCTGTTTGTGATTTTTCCTTTCGTTCCTCTTTTTTAACATTTTTCACCGTGTCGCAGTCCGGGGGAAAATCCCGCGCCCGCCTCCGCCGCTTCTTTGTTGTGTTGGTTGTTTGCTCGTGTTTCCGCCGTTTCCCCGATTTCTCCCATTCCACTGGTACCAGCTCCCTTCTCCGTTGCTCTCCTCCGCCGGAGTCACTCACGCGTTAAGCGCGTTGCGTGCTTTATGAATCTGCCTTTGGACTGCTTCTCTATTACGTTCTAGACAACTTGAACTTGTTCTTCGCCTTTGCCTCCGCCTGCCTCTCCGTTTCGTCCTTGTACTCCTACTTATTTCCGGTTGATTTTCAGCTGCGTCCTTTGTGCGCTCGCCTAGACCCATTTCCTCCCCAACGAGGACTACAAGTCGCCGTCCTGCCACGGCATTCGTGTTTATTAAGTCTAATTCAATTTTGCGTGAATTTTATTTGTTGCATACATTAGGGCTGATGACGTTGAGAAATCCCTCAGCGCCATCGTCCCATCTCCTGGGAAGATCTGAGGTGCTCCGCCGCCGTCACAGTTGTAATTACACACTTAGCAATTTAGAGAGTTCTTCTATGAAGTTTTTAATTAAAACTTTGATAAATAAGCTCAATTTATATCCAGCCAGATATTTAGCATTTAACAAAGGCACCAACGCATGCCCGTCTTCTCCCCTTGGCCCGCCGTCTTTGTGTCGGGTGTGCATTTCTTTGGGAGTGCAGATTTTCCCATTTTAATTGAAATTTACCAAGGATGTCTTGCTCTCTGAAACGCTGGCGGGAGCGTGCGCTAGGAGCAGGATGCGGAGTAAATTAAATTGACAAAGTAAATATACCGAGAGGGGAATTCTCGTAAATAAATATCCGGACCATGGCCGCGGAAAATTTTGCTCAAACTCACACTGTTTTTCACAGTTTTTCCACTCTGATTTTGTGTTTTTCTGATTTGGGCAGTTTTCGGATTTCGCGAAGCGTTTGCAGTTTATCAGACGCCAGCAATTGCATTCTATTTTTATGTACTTCGGGCTTAGATAGATGGAAATTTATGGCTGGAGTGGCGTTACCACATTTGTTTCAATTATTCACAGTTCGAATGAAAAGGCACTGGCAACATGCATATAAATTCAACGCAAATGCCAAGTGCGGAGCTTATACATTTTTATAGCTCTCGACGACACAGACAGAACGCTAAGTCAACACACATGAGCTGCCAAAATTGCCGAGCACACACTGGCGAAAGTGGCCCCAAGTGGGTCAGGATCGGGCCAAGTCAAATCAATTGACGCCGAGACGCATCTGCACACAGACACAGACACACTCAGACTGGCAGCACCACTGTCGTCCTGTCTGCAGCGAGTGCGTGTGAGCTGGCAATACGATTAACCCACAAACGGCAGGGGCGGACGTGCCTCGAATCCTTTTCCGAGGACACTGTGGCAAGTCCGACTGACACTGCAAGTGCAGTGTTGCTGCTGCTGTTGCAATTGCGAAACGTGGCCAGTCAAAGGAGAGTGCTTGTTGGCTCCGCTTCTCGCCATTTGGCCATTACTGCAATTCCCCAGACAACAGGGCGGATGGGTAACGAGCAGTGACGGGAGGTATCGTGGCCAAGATGCTGCCTCTTAGCAACACAGGAACAGAAAAGGATGTGTTGCTTCCCAGGGACATAAAGAAGCAGGCAGGATCTAATATTTATTTCTTAATTATTAATCAACACACTTGTACATTTTATGTAGTTTTACTTGGAAAACCTTTTCAGTAAAATTGAACAACGCAAGACAAGATATTTGCTACTCACTTAACCCTGGCCAATTTAAAAAATAGGGCTTCTGCTCAGGTTCCGGCTCATAACCAAAATACATCATCGTTCCCGTTCATGGTTTGGTTCACATGCTTTTAAAAATAAACAAAGTCCCCGGGTTTAAATGGTTTAGCTGCGGAGGGATGGTTGAACATTGAGAGTATTTTTAAAAGGGGCTTTAATTTACAGCTTAATTTATTAAATAATTAAACTTTTAGCTCAACTCAGCTAAATTCTAGCTTTACATGATTTTCCTTGTATCTAAATAAACACGATTTCCCACCATCAGATCCTTTCCCATCTCTGAAGGCAAGCAATCGTAATGACAGCCCTGCACTTAGGACTTGCACTCTTTTGGCTAAAAGACAAGCACAAAAGAGTCCTCGGCGTGGAGATGGCTCCCCCGGCTGCCTTGGTGTCTGTGGCTTGTTTGTGTTTAATTTGTGGCCCGGCCACAGCTGTTGACAATCGATGACGACGACCCCTTGGAGAAGGCTCCCCGACTGCAAGCCATCTGCACCTGCTCCGCGCTATGTACGAGCCACATAGCTCCCCTTTCGCGCGCCTGATTAAGTTTTTGCATTAATTTTGCTACACCCTCGAAGGTCCTCGATCCAGTTGGTCCTCTTCCTCCGCATCGCTTGTTTGCTTAGCCATTAGCCGGGGATTCTGTGACCTGCGGGTCGTGCTGGCTGGCGGAGCTTTAAGGCTGCAGGTCGAGAGCCGAGGACTGACCTTTTTGTCAGCGAGCCGCCCTCCCGCTGGCAGCTTTTGCCTTGCTGGCTTTTCACGCTTCGGTTGCAATCAAATTTATCGGATCCCCTTTTTATGGGCAACCCCGGCAATCCTCATCAGCGCAAAGTCGATTACAAAATTTGCGTGCAGGACCTTTTCTTGATTGCGAAATCGCACACAACTCGATTAGAGTGCAGCTGCTAGAGCGGAGGAGGGACATATAACGAGGGTATTGAGTCGGTAAAATGCGAGATCTAAGCACCTTTGATGGCCCCTCCTTTGGCAGATGCGATTAGATTCTGGCTTGGAAGCTTGCTTGTCCAATTAGCCACATGGCTTCGGCTCAAGCTTGTAAGTTTGCATCAAATTCCGGTCGCTGCAATATATTTTGTTGCTCCTGCAGCTCAGTTGGTGCCCCGGCCGAGTGTGCTCATTAAGGACCCGCCAGGCTCAGGCCAGGCGGCTTCACAGGCGGCATAATGAGCTCAGTTGAAGTGCAAACTGTTTGCCCGAGTCCCGGGCGGTCAAAGGACAACCTCCTCGTCCTCGCCATCTATATTTAGATACCTCAACAAACTTTTTCACAACACTTAAGTCGAACAGATAAAAGGCGTTCGCCTCTTGGCCATCTATGGAATTCCGCAGGGGGCTGACGGAGGCCTCCTCCATGTAGCCACGTCGCCTCGTTGGCACTTAAACTCACGGCTCTCTCCGCTGGCTGTTCTCGGCGGCAATTTGCCGTGATTAGTATAAATAAGTAACAGTTAGTGACCCATTTTCTGCACACCATTGAGCCAGAAAGAAAAGGCTTAATGCCTCGATTTTACCACGGAGTTTGTGAGTTGTGAGCGGATGAGTACACTAGGGTGGACCTGGGGGTCGCGTAAAAGTTTATTCCCTGGTTGCGATTCTACATTGATTGCCTATATCTTTTGAAAATAAAAAGTCTACTATGGCTACTATGTACTTTCAAGGTTTTGAGTGAAAATCGATATCTGAAATACCGCAGGAACGGGGGAAGGGAGACTGGCGAGCCTGATTCCAAAGATTTCCCAGCATCCGTGATTAAAATAAACTTTATGGTTAATTATAAATTAGAGACTATAGAACATAACTTTCTAGTTATAAATAATAAATTAGAGACTATATTTTTTAGGCAACGTTTTATTTTTTTGTGGGTGTGTCGTTTGACTTTTTTTTGTTAATTGAAGAAGTGTTTAATAATAATTAATAACTCTTTTGTATACATTTATTTACTATTAAAAATGTTTTTTTTTAGCTTTCTTTCTACAAATCTGGCTTAAGGTTTGGCAAGAAACTTAATTTATTTTCGACGTTCTTTGCTTTAAATATGTTATTTAATAGAAAAAGTATTAAATAATATTATTGGGCTAAGATCAAGCAATTACTTAAGACTACAAGTGTTAAACTTCGTTTTGGAAATTGCAATTGCTAAAGAATGAGGTCTGAATGTTCAAACTTTAAACATATAAAATGTAATATAAATGTTATATTTTAAATATAATATAATAAATTTAATAAGTATTTCTCCTCATCAGCTATATGTTGTGATCTAGCTTTAAAAATATTTTTTACCTCGAAAAGTCCACCCCAATGCTCAGGGGTTACCTGCGTGATTCTCAGCCGAATTTTATTTATGCATCCGCTCCGTGTCTCGAAGATAAATATTCATGGGGCACACAGCGAGCCAGTCAGTGGGCGAGGTCAGGGGTCTGGGGTCTGGGGTCTGGGGTGTGGAGCATCAAGAGCCGCCATCATCGCAGTAATCAACAGTTTAACGCCAACGCTCGGTGGCCCAGTTTTCGCGCCGCCACCACTTTGTAATCGTTAAGCTGGTCGTGCGGCCAACTATGGGACAAGGCAGACACACACACGGCCCGGAAGGTAAGGGTTACGGAGTGAAGACCGACCAGCATCGACGTCGTAAAATCATTTGTTTATCGCTGCGGCCGTTCTGGCCCCATTAGCAGTTCAAATCCATTGCCATAAATCCCCGAGTTGCTGAAAACAGGGCTAATTCCCCTGCACATGGGTGTTTTTGGCGCCAGATGGCAGATGACGCGGCGATTGGCATGCAACATAAAAGTGTATTTTATGATTTAAGCGCCACAAAGCCACAGCTCACAGCATGGGCACCGGCACGGGAACGAACACGAGCCACATGCCGAAAGTTAATCACACATAAAACGTAATACTTTACGGTCACCACGAGTCCTTGGTCCCTACTCAACCCCAATAAAGTTGCCCAGTTTCGGGGCAAATACTCGTAACACAAAATAAATTGCATTCTGCGGATTTTACATTAACAAATTGCAAACAAATCAAGTTGCCCCGAAAACCAAAGCAATTAGTTGCGGCCAAACAACGGCTAACCAGAGGATTTCAAGTCGTTCGAGAACTTCTGACAGTCAGCGCAGCTGGAAAGGGTTTTGTGGCCAAGTTTATCGCTGGGTTATTTGTGCGGAAAGTTTACCAACGCTTAGGTCATTGTTTATGTATTAGTTTGGCCAAGTATTTGAAGTAAAGCGATTCGGAGAGTGTCGTATAGTTGATGTATTTAATCGCTTGGCAACATATTCAGTTTGGTTTATCTATAGAAAGCAGTCTGCGGTTGCCATTCGACATGTCCTTCGTCCTAGACAGATTTGCGTAGATGCTTCCGAAGCTTATGCATCGGATTTCGTCCTGCGTGACAGCTGAGGGCTGAAGGTTAGCCCACATGTCCGTCATATGCAACAAAGGCGGTTAACATGGCTGCCTGCTGCGATCAAGCGGAAGTAGCTCATACACATTCACATAACCNCTACCCCCCCCCCCCCCCCCCCCCCACGAGAGTTGGCAACTTTTCGCGGGCCGGAGCAACTTTTGATCCCCAGCGGCATCCGAGGCATTTTAATCAACTCCGGAGAGCAGCCGGACGCACTGGAATGCGGCTAATAAATATTTATTAGTGGTGCCCTGTCGCCATAGATATGGAAGTTTAGAATTCTCTGACAACGCATCGCCTGCTGCCATGTAATCCCTCTGGGCCAGTTGAGTCCTTAAGCCGCAGCACTCGGCTCGTGCTGCCAAGTCGTCCTTGAGTGCAGCAAGGCCTGCTGCTGCCTGATTGTTGTGGCAACAGGCAAATGTGCTTTTGATGACATTTTAAATGCCGCCGGGCCCAGGAATGCGTCTGAGAAGGATCTCCTTCGATTCTGTCGAGTCCCCCCATCCAGAAACTAATCAATACACACACACACACACGCATCCCAATCCTCGTGCTTTCCGGGTTATGATTCCATTTTGGCTCCACCGCAGAGGCCAGCTGAACCGAGGCGTGGTAATCGAAAAAAGGGAAAAACATAAATTGATTTCCAACAAAGCGAAAAAAGGGGAACACCAATTTGCTGCTCTCGATTTGTTTTCCCTTATATATATTTTTTTATCCGCCAGTTTTCCACCCCGGTTTTGTGGCGTGTGCTTCCCGGCACACTTGCAGTTTTTAGCTGCTCGAGCAGACACGTTTCGGGAAAAGGAAAAGTTTTCAAAGGTCCTCTGCCCTTTGAGTTGTTGATGACATGTTTCGGCGCTATGGCGTGGTCCACCGTCGTACCCGGGCAGATAAAAACAAAAAATGTCAACAACAGGAACGCTTTTTATTTGCGGAAAAACAGAAAACAGAAAAATTAATTCAAGTTCGGCTCCTTCAGCTTGCTTTAAAATGTAAAGCGACAAACTTTTGGCCTGCGTTTGCAATTCTTTTATGTTTTCCACAGCTGTTGGCAGTTGTCTTCATCTCAGGCGTGGGCCTAGTAGATTTAATTAAATTTTTCTTTATAGCAAAACATTGTCAAGGCTGCTTCGTGTGCAAAAGTTTCGTTTTGGGGCGCCGGGACATGTCCGGGATATAGAGTCCCCAGTGGCTAAATGAGCGAGAGCACAGCGTTTTAATACTGATATTTAAATTTTTTAATTCATCCCTCCTAGACCTACCTTTCGTTCCAATTACATGGATTATCCGCACACTTTCGGCGTAACTAGAGCCCCGTCACCTGCTCCTTTGCATTGCATTATCCACAGCATAACACAGCATCCCACATGACCTCTGCTCTCCTGGTTTATTGTCCGGCACTTTGAAGGACCACCTGCCCAGGCTAGATGCAAATGAATATGCATTTGAATGTTCTGGGCAAACAAAAAACAAAACAAGGACCTTGCCCAACCGTAAAATTTCTAGCAGTCAGTTTGTTGAAAACATTGCCTACTTTTGGATGCTGTGGGTTATATTTCAGGAGCAATTTTAAATATTCCTGCTGAGAGTCAAGCGTACATTTAATAGGCCATTTTGCCATTTTGGTAACTGGAAAAGTGCGATAGTTTACATTACATTCTGTTAATTATTTTTCGGGTAGAAGAAAATAATAGATGATTTTAGATATGCACTTTGCAGGGCAATTATTAACACCACCATGTTAATATTTTTTCAAAAAAATTACACAAACGTAGAAAACAGAGATAGTTATCAATAATTTTCAGAGGAATAAGAGAAACTGAATTTTAATCTAAACACTGCGTTAGCAATCTTCTTGGTTTTGTATATTTTTTAATATGTTGTGTATTAATAATTGTATATTAATAATAAAATTTGTATTGTTTCCACAAAATGTGATGGATTTTTACCAGATATTTGTTAATATATTTGTATACGATTTCAATAGCTAAACAGTCATAGAATCACGCCTCTTAAAGGCTTGTTTTTTACGGAGCTTATATTTATTTATTCCTCTGTACGTTCATTAATTTAAAAATATTCTTTAATGGATATAGTTTAAGCATTCTCTTGTTAAATTCTGTGTATTTTTTTACTTTTTGAATCCAATTAACCCACATATACTCTCTCCATACTGTGTACTAATAAAGAGAAAACAAATCATTCCATTTCGGTGGCTTTTTCATTAAAAATTATCAGGAGCACAATGTAAAATAGTTGGGAATTTGCATGGATGCTTGCTGCCAGAAGTTCGGCGCCAGTTTATGTGGACTTTGCGCATCGAAATTCAACCTGCCAAGCAGGGAAATTAAAAATACGAAGCCATGCCTGAGGCGAGCCTCCCACATTTTAAATATTCTCTAAGTTCTCAGGCGTTGTACAGTAGACTAAACCAGGTGGAGCACTGGGAAAGAATCCTTGACGCCATGTTTAAATAATAATAATTCCATTCTAATATTTTTCCATATGCTAAAAGCCCGACCACAGCTCCAGAGCAGTTGAAGTGAATATGATCCTAGCTGGTCTGTTGTGGTATAAGCCAGGTGTCCACAGGGCGGATGTGGCATTAGCAAGAAAGGGATAAATGTTCGGAGAAGTGATTTGTTGGCTCTCAACTTTTCAGTGTGCCTTCATTAGCCTCTGAGTAATTAACACCTGACGCAGCCTGCCCGCCCACCCGAATTGTTCGTTATTATCTGCAGGCGACGGGGCAAGGGCATCCGCACAGATACTCCGATACTCTGAAACTCAGATACTCGGCTACCCAGTTAGGCGTCTAACGAAATTTGCCCACTCATGTGCAGCACAGAGAGCCAGCAGTGGCAGCAGTGGCAGCAATCTGTGCAGTTGATTGCAATAAATTGCATTTTGCTGGGAAACCTAATTATATTAAGTTGCAATTACGGGGCAGGAGAACTTGGCACAGGTGCAAATGGCTCCGCTCCGCTTGCTGGGCTTTAAGAACTGAAAAAATGCTGCCAAATTGAATTGGCTGCACTTAGCTGTGCATTACTGTACGAAGCACAGAGGCATGGAAACACAGAGGATTGATGCTGCAGATGCAGATGGGGCATGCTGCATTACTCCATCGCTCTCTGCGTTTGGCCACTGCTTTATGTGGCCTACGTTTCGGTATTTCTTATTTGGATTGCATCAGGCATCCTGTGTGTATCGCTGCCGTGTTTTCGGCCCAGCGTCCGCCCATACATTTATCTGACTTGTGGGGTGAGCACGTGAGCAGATTATGATTACATGCAGCTGCACAGCAGCCTCGGATGCATCTGCTTTGAGCCCCGGCTGTGCATCGGTTGGCAAAGCCAATCAGAGGCAGCAAACAAAAATATGAATGGGTTCGAAAAGCTGCCGGCGGGAACTTGAAACTCAATTTTGAAATGCGAGAGGCATTCATGAGGTAAATTTGAAAGGCCTTCCTCTACTTAAATAAAATTGTAGCAATTTCTGGGGAATTTAATTTGTAAATTATTGTTTATTTTTTACATTTAAAAGAATGTAATTACTAAATAAATAATAAATAAGGTGGTGTATAATTATGTGGTTGGATTTCATAATCGAGAAACGGGTAAATCACATAGCAAACTAAAGAATAAACTTTTTACGAGTTTTCTATCTTACCAAAGCAGATTTATCCCTAACTTTATCTATTTATCCGCCTTACCTAATGGTATATATTAATAGAAAGGATACTTTAGAAAAGGCCTTGGCACTGGCACAAAAAGGGCTCAGAATTCAACTTATATACTCTTTGCAAACTTAATTCATCCTCTTGTTTAGTTTTAATTTAATTACGAAGCATATTTGAATATATTGAATCCTCCAAATGTTTACTCCTTCTTTGCATCCACAGCTGAGCAGTGCTCCGCGACCGGAAGCGGAAGTTGCCAAGCCGGAAGTCCGCCTGGTTGTTACAGCCGCCCTTTATGCAGCTCGCCTCTGTAATGCTGGCGCCGAAGGTGAAAGTGTTGCAAAGGCACTGAGCTTGCAGAGTGGAAAGCGGAAATCGAGGAAGTGCCCGGACCTGCTTCACTTCTCCCCCACTCTCGGCCTCGACTCCGGCTTAAGCACACAAATCCGGCATAATGCAGCGCTAAAGCTTCAGAAACAAATAAAGCCGGGACACTCTCCACACTGCAAGGAGCACCAATCAGAGCCATCGTGGGACGGGAGCCATCCGCCCAAGGACACGCAATTTCAAAGCAGGAAACGGCGACAAGGCGGCCAACGAAATGGCGGACTTGGAGCGCATACGCCTCGTCCTCCTGGGTGGTGCCGGCGTGGGCAAGAGCTCCATTGTGAAGCGCTTCCTGTTCAAGTCCTACACAGACAAGTATCGCGCCACCGTCGAGGATCTCTACAATCGCGAGTACGACCTGGGCGGGGTCACGCTAAAGGTGAGTCCTTGCCCGTGTTGGTCAGCTTACATTTTAAGAGGAATTTCATTCGTTTTGGTTGAACTGAAAACGAAAATCACTTTTACCCAGAACTTTTCATGGAAATAAATCGTTCAGGGAAGCTCTTTTATTAAATTTAAAGTTTTATTTTTTTTAATTTAATTTGTGTAGCGATAGAAGAGACTCTTACGACCAGTCATTGATTTATTAAAGTTAAAAGAATGGAAAGAAAGAAACTATATAGGGAATGTCATAGGCCACATGCCTCGAATCTGACTAAATTCCAAGTTAAAGTACATAACATTTGCCATTTGTAAGTGCACTTGGGCTGGATTATGTAAACTGCCGGCAATTAGTGGCGACTTCATTAACCCAATCACTGTTGAGGTCATCAACTTTCCGAAATTCTAAGCCCATTAATTAGAAGGAAATCTACTAATTGGAAGTCTAGAGACTTACGCCCAGTATCTGGCTCTGCCGGCGGCAAAGGCTCAGCGCTCCATATGCAAAGTATTAGCCACGACACGTGTGCTCCTGGTCTCCTGGCAATTGAGCAGCTCCCCGAAGCGTATTTGGGTAGCTAGGTGGTGGTTTCAGCTCTGCCGGAGGCTGCAGCCTCACATTTTGAAGATGGAAACGCAAATCAAGCGGACGAATCTCTCTACTCGATTAAATGCACTTAAAGCAACCTGGCTGAGTAGTTTCTGGGCTGAGCACATCCCAAGCGAGTGACTGGCAGACTGGCAGACTGACTGACTGGCTGTCAGTGGGCGGAGGCCCATTAATCAAATTTGCACACGCTCAAAATGGCGGAAACAACATGGAAAATGTGAAGCCATTCCCAGACGATGGGCGGACGAGTGCCAGATTGGAAGGAGGCCCACCTACTGTGCTACTTAAAGAGGGGCAATTAATGGTTAATAACTTGTCTGGCGGGCGGAAATAGCCCGGAAACTGATAACTGCCGTACATTATTATAATCGGGTCCTAATCGGCACTGGGATAAGCACTCGTAAGGAGGACTAGGCGAGTCCCCATCCATCCCTCCAACCATCCATCCATCCATCCCAGTACCCAGCACTTGTCGACGCATCCGCCGGAGGAAACTTCCGTTGGAACATCATTCACTCTCCGTTCTTCGGTGTTCGAGCTGATTATTTGCTGTTCAAACTTGTCTTACACCACAGCCACATGCTCAACGAACAAAAGTTGAGCTGAAAATTGATTAATAGGTGTGCGGGGGGGGAGGGGCTCAGCGCTGCCATCGTCATTATCACCGGTCCTGGGGCTTCCTCTGACACACTTGGTGGTGGCGCCGGTACCAGGCCTCAATCCTTGCTCCCGCCAGGACATGTTTCGCTTTAATTAATTTCATTTTGGCGCCCAGCGGGCTTCCAATACTTTATCTTGCTTGCTGGAGAGGCCAAACCAGATTGAATTCCACTTGGCAGCTTATGGTGATTTATGCCCGGCCACCTTCGATGCAGTCTCCTGGCAGCCCGATGCATTCAAATCAATTTTACTTGGACAATTTGGAGGACCCTCCTCCTGGCTGTGTTTGTAACTGGAACTGTGGCTGGAGCTGAGGTTTCCCCTCGAGCCAGGAGCCACTGCAGCCCGCTGTGACTGATTGTCGGAGCAGCGTGTGGCCATCAAATGGGAACATTACATTGCACTAAACGATTCTGCTCTTTAAAAGCAATTTGGTGTACCTACGTGAATGTGCCGCGCAGCAGGGAGACTTTGATGCCGCCAACGAGGAGTCGGGTTTGGGCCCTAACAAAGCCCAGCCAGCGAACAATGGCAGTGTCAGAAATATAAATTGTGTCATTCCATAAAGTGTTTTTAATAAAGTTTACCCATTGCGGCCGAACAATGTGTTACAAATTTGCGTCACAATGGCCAAGGCTGTCAGGCGGGAAGCGGAATGCTGCTGACACGGCTAAACGATTGGCTTTTCCTCTGGCTCTGGCTCTGGCTATATGGCCTCTGGCTTCTGGCTTTTGGCCTCAACATGCCATTGACACTGCGGATCGCGTTCGATGCGTATCGCGTACGCCACGCGGCGATACAGCCGACATAACAGATGCTGACACGGGGATTAGTTGGCATCAAGTGAGCATTGAACGGGCCACGAGCCACGGGCCACAAGCCACGAGCTCATAGCCAGGAGCTCGGAGCCAGGACCCGCCACCCCTCAGTCGCTTAGACTGACGACTTGTCCTTGAACCCACCATTGACAAATCGCTTGAGGAACACTTGAATTTTAAATCTCACGCACACTCAGAAGGCAGTCAAATATATTGGCCACGTTTATTTTAACCCACACAAATTACAAAAATAAATTATTATTAAAGATAAGTTTACCTGGAATGTAATTAAAAGCTTAATTAATAATAAGCAATTGTTTTTTGAGAGTTTGTGTAATCTTTTTCGCTTTCCCCTTATGATGAACACCCGAATACCCATTTTTTCTTTCAGAAATCTTCGAATTGTTTTTAATATTTTTTGTATTTTTTAATATAAATTAATTTGGCAACATAACATCGCAGAATAGAGAGTATTTTAATGCAGAAGGTTTTTTGTATTTGATATTTTATTCAGGATTTCTCTTCTCCAGCTTTTTGTTGACTCTGATTAAGGAAGATTGACTTTAAAAACATATTACTAATGTATAAATATATAGAGTGAATTAAATATTTTAATAAATACCCATTCTACAACTTCGTAATATTTTATAATTAAAAAAAAAAATATATGAACATTTTAAATAGTGAAATCGGATAGGATAACCTTACCAAAGACCTAAAACACTATATTCGGTTTTAATACTTTTCTGCATATATATATTTCTTTATCATATTTTAAAACAATAAAAACAAAAACTAAAAATATTCATTATTCTGTTACTTTCAGAAAACTTCATTTCCAAAATCTGTCATCGTTTTGAATCTAGTTTTTTCTTTAATATTTTGTTTAATCACTGCACAATGACTCTTTCTTAATTGCCTTCAATCTATATAGTTTTAAGTGATAGGTAACATTAGTCAGTGTAACGAGCTCATATTTAAAATTAAATTTCCATGATCTGCGTCATGTTCGGCGCCAATTAAAAGCCACAACCGCTTGACACATGTTGCAGCAACGAACTGCGGTCTCGCATAGGCGGCATTTAAGCGCCAGAATAGGGCCATTCACTTTTAATCAGGTGCAATTTTCCAGCATTACCATAGCCAGACGGACTCACCAATCTCTCTCGTTGCAGGTGGACATTCTGGACACATCCGGTGACATGCAATTCCCTGCCATGCGACGCCTGTCCATTGCCACGGCGCACGCGTTCATGCTCGTGTACGCGGCCACATCGGCGCCCAGCTTCCAGTGTGTGAAGCAGTGCTTCGAGGAGATCCGGGAGCAGCGCGGCGACTTTCAGGTGAGGCAGCAGCAGTACCGGCACCTGCATTCCTGCATTTTGTATGTAATCAGCTCGAGCTGAAAGATCAGAGGTCCGAACGCGAGCTCGCACCGTTAGCCACAATCCGAAAAGCAATTAAAAATGCTCCCCTTTGAGCCGGCAGAGTCAAGCCAAGCGGCAGAGGTTTAGGCTTGTTCCAGACCCCTTGTTCGGATGCAGTACAGTGGGTCGAGTCGAACGAAATAATGGCATAAAGTCCTAAAAGTTTGAGACTTTAAATATTACTCAAGCGTAAGGATGAATTTTTGAAACTGAATGCCACCCCAAAGTCTCCTTGAATGGGAAAATATGGAATTAAATATTATTGAAAAATTGGTTTTACTATTATTTTGTAGATAATAAATCCCTCTGCCCACTGTATACTCCAGTTAGTACTATTGTTTCCGTTGGCGCTTTCACGGTTTCCGCTTCCCGCCGCCATTGTGCCGCCGAGTGTCAATTATGGCACAATGGCGCACAACGACCCGTGCTCGGTGCTTTCTTTGTCTGCTCCCCGATTTCGGGAGGACAATTGGATAGCTGTGCCGCGGATGCTTGCGTTTTGCTTCTGCTCCTGCGAATGCCACTGCTAATTCCCCTTTCGTTCCTTTCATTCGCAGGACATTCCCATTGTGATCGCCGGGAACAAGGCCGACTTGGCCAGCACCCACAGAGAGGTCAAGCTGGAGGAGGTGACCGATTGGGTGTTCTGCGAGCTGCCGCGTTTAAGGTAAGTCCCCACATTTATTTAGCAAAACATGGCGGGCATAAAACGCGCAACAGCTGCCGCTGCTGCTGCTGCTGCGTGCGACAGCAATTAGGGGACAAACTGCCAAAAGTTGTGCAACAAAGCCGGCGTGCACAAAGCCGCAAAACCGCCAAACAGCTGCAATTTTCATAAGTAACGCAACAAAGTGAAATTAAAAAAGCCCCATAAATTCTGGCCGCCCAGCTGTAAGGGGGCCACCAGCCCTGAAAAGGCTGAAGCAAACTGCAAATGGCAACGGCAAGCGTTGCAATTAAATTGCTACAAATGAAATTAAGCGCAAGAGAGCGTGATGGTGGCAGTTTGGCCCTCCGAAATCAGTTGCATTGTCCGAGGATGGGGTTGTGGCGCTCATTAAATGCCATTTGTTGGCATGAAAAACGAGCTCCAGCCAGGGGGAAAATTGCAATTCGCCGGCAGTCACTAGTGTCGGCAGTCATGTCACAAAGAGCATTTCCCCGTAATAGCTCCTAATTGGCCATCTTGTGCCGCTAACGGTATCGCTGTCGTGCAGCACATCAATTGCCACCTGGTCGTATGAGCGATATGTTCGAGGACTCTCTGAATACTAAACAGCCTAGTTGTGGCATTCAGTATGCACATGAGTAGTATGCATGCAGGAGGAGGTCCTTCAACTCGAAGGCTCTCGAACTGCTCGATTTGTTGTTTGATGAGTAAATACTCTCAAGCAGACACAACGATTTAAAAGGTAAACGTTCAATTTATGCTCTGAACACTCCAATAGAGTTCGATAATGAAAAATAAATAGCAACAAAAGCTATAAAATATAACACTGAAAGTTAAAGTTGGTCTAAAAAGTAAATCCTTTGCCTGTCAGTTCGAACCAACTTTGTGGAAAATGAGTACACTGGCCTGATTAAGTTCCTTGTTTGCCGCATTAACAATTTTAATTCACTTCTCGCGTAACAACTAGCCCTGAAAGCGTGGCCGTATCCTTTCGATTCGACTCTCTGCTGGCACTTCCTTTCCAGGCCAACATACCGTACCTTTGGCGCTGTAATTGCTTCCTTAATAAACTGCGGGGACGGCCTCGTAAAAATCACTTACAATCACATACGTGCTTGCCACTGGACGAGAGGAGCCCGAGGAGTGCTGCCATAATTTCATATCCTGGAAAGACCCCAGCCAGGGGATAGCGGTAAAACGAGGCGTGGCACGCTCGTGTTGATGTTTAAGCAAGCGTGCGTAAACTTATTTAAAAGCGACCGACACACAGACCGAACAACACCACAGAGGAGGGGCGCACTCAACCGCAGAATGGAGATGCCAGTGGCCGCAGGACGAGGGATGAAGGACACTGAACGCAGGACGCAGGACAGTTGGCGCGAGCATTACGTACAAATCTCTGTTGGATTAAACATTCACGCAGATTGATGGTGCGGTTTGGGCCACGCAAGAGTGTGGCACCTTGAACCTTTCGCCACAATCTCGCACCTCCGCACGTGGCAGGAGTGCTTCGAGGAGCGTCGAGATGCAATGCAATTTGTTGCTCCACCGCCTGCCTGCCTTTCAGTCCCCCTATCTCCGGGTCTGTCTGTCTGTCTGTCTGCCTGTCTGCGGTTAAACGCTTTAAGAGCACGCCACTCAAGTGCATTTATCAGCCTGAATGAGTACACCCTGCGTATACATAATATACAATGTGGATAGGTGGTTGCCTGCCGCTCGCTTGCTACATGTGTAAGTGGCTTACTCTCCGCAGCTGGAACAATGTATTTATTCAACATTTAATTGCAAACTCATGCGCATTTTACCTCGCATTCTGCCTGGGTTAATGCGAAAAAAATGAAAATAACTCGCAGCCCATATCAATTTTCCCCTGATTTACTGTTATTGCAGCTTATGGCGTTAACAATTCAGACATCTATTTATTTATTTTGCCAAGTCAGCTGTTACAATTTTAATTAAATGAAGCTTTGATGATATATGCAATTATTCTGAGTCACTCTCCGTTAGCGGCCTCAAAAAAGAGCCCCTTTAAGTGACTTTGGATCGATAAAATTAATGTTTGATGAAAGGAGGATTTAAAATGAAGTTTAAGTAAAGATAGAAGAAAGAGAAAGAAGGTTTTCTTTTGTAAACAAAAATGTATTTAATTAAATTCTTAAATTGAAAATGTTGTTTCAATGGTAGTCTTCATATAAATGATAAATAACTTACATTTGTTAAACTAGACATTTTGTAATTTGGGAGCTTGAATAAACTAACAACAAATAAGATAAAAACAACTATATTTGGAATTTTTTTACAAATTTTTAAGTTGCTTGCGTATATATTTTTTGTGAGAAGAAATCATTCTTCAACAATAAATTATTTTTTACAAAAACCGCAAAGAGTGAAACTAAAGGAACGTAAAATTGAAGCCATTACATGTTATTCATCTTAAAATGCATTGCATTATAAAGTATTTAAATTAAGCTGACAGACGATAGATACATATATAAACAAATAGATAGATATATCTATCGCTAGATAGATAGTTTAGTCACAACCTGTGTGTTATAAATCGCCTGTTCTCTCATCGTCCTCGCCCTGTTTCTTGCCGCTGTGTTGTGGGACCATCGTGAATCGGCTTTGTGACCGCAACCTGCGCAAAATTCTACATGACATGCCTAATTTAGCCATTAGCCACGTTTGCCTCCGGCCACTGCTATGCGAAGGCCACTCACAAAAACTCTGCTTTGCATTGAACACGCGAATACCAGAGGCACATTGTTGTGCTGGTGTTGTTTCGACTTTAGGCTTTTTCGGTTTAGTTTTCGCTTTGTTTTTGGCCATCGAAATTTCTGACGTATGTTTACACTGCGTATACGTGATTTACGCAGCCACCCCTGAAAAGTATGCCACGTTTTTTAACCGAGTCCGGTCTCTGTGTTTTTCGTTCCTTGCAGAGCCAAGGTGCTGGAGTGCTCGGCGAAGGAGGACAGCAATGTGACCGATTTGTTCAAATCCCTGCTCTCCCTGTCCCGCTTCCTGCCCGCCAGCAGTAGTGGGAGCGGGGGCAGTGGGGCCGGCGGAGAGGCGGCGCCCAGCGGCTTCAAGCGGCGCTCATCGGCCTATGTTAGCGCATCGTCCAGTCGAAGTAAGTATATAACTCGTTGTAAAATTATTTTTAAATAAATATTAGCAGGGCAGGATGGTCATTAAATGTGCAGAAAACTAATAATTTTCAAAATAAAATTATTTTAATGCTTATTTCTGGGACATTTGAGCTACAACATTTCCATCAGTATTTACCTGGCTTTGGAAATGGCATTTAGATTACGCCTAATTCGTATTTTAATATTATAAATTATTAAAATTTGTTTTTTTTCATTAACTTTTTTGTATTAAATATGGAATTGAGAAGGAATATCCTTTATAAATTTTATATGGTTTTATAGGAATATCTATATTTATATAACTAAAATATGGCTTTTATAAATCTCATTTATTAGAGATGACCGAAAATATTGATTCTTTGGAACTGCATGCTTATTATACACGGCATTACGCCAAGATATGTTTTTATATATTTTTAATTTATTTAATTATAATATTTTTGTATATTATTCCCCTATAAATTAAAATCTATAAATTAAAAGCATTGGTTTTCGTTTAAATTTAATCTTATCAATTTTATGTATTGTTTGTTTTCAAATTATATTAATACAGACTTTTCCTCTCGCTATATTAATTTATTTTTCATACCTAAAATATATCTCAAAATAAGTGTGGAACAACAGCTTTGTCCTCGGTCCCACATGATGGATTCATAACAATTTGTTGCCATGGCTACGGGAAATGAAACCCAAATCGACAGCGGCTCTCTGGCGGAGGAGCCCTTTGTTGATTGTTTTTACTCTCCGATTGCCTGCTGCAGTTTCAAATATCAATTAAACATTCACATTCGCCGGCTACGATTGAAACCCAAGAGCCTTTGAATGGAGGCATCTGAACGGGATCGGTTTCAGTTCCATTCGGCGCTTAAATTCCGGCATAAGCAGCTTAATTAATGAGAAATTAACATATAGCGCAGTGGCCATAAATGCAATAATTAAGCCGCTTGCAGGTCGCGTGTAATTGAGCCGTGGGCTTAAGCTCTGACTAGGGCGCATCTGGTGGGGTTTAATCAATAATTGATGCACATTTATTAATAAATTCATTTTAAATCAAAAAGGACAGCCGCACAGACGTGGGGCCAATTAATGTATAGGCGTTGAACAGGCCGGCCTAGGTCTAGGATGAATTTTGGCAATTTGGCTAATTGAATGCAATTAGCATTCCAGCTTCCACAGCCGCCATCCGCTGTCCGCTGTCTTTGGCCTAATTAATTGTGGGAATTCGGTAGGCGAACCGGCGAAAAGACCCTTTCTTCCATCCCAATTGACAAAGACAAACTCTTTTTCATTATTCATCAGACGACAAAACGGAGCCTAATAAAAGAAGCACAGAAAAGCAAAGCAAAAGGCGGCGGGGAAAATATGTTACAATGGGAAACAACTCGGCCCCCGACTCCCTTCGATGTTCAAACGCGTCTGGCGTCTGATCAAAACGCTCTCGAGCGAGCACGTGTATTAATTAAACAGCTTGACCTTCTAATTACCCCGTAATGGAATGCTTTATTATCTCATTAAAAACTTAGTTCGCGGCATATGAAAATAGAACGAGGCAGCAGCCAGGAGGACGGCCAACAAGCAACTGCCAACGGCCAGGAACGGCTCAAGAAGTTTTAAATTTTGCCAGGCCCTTCCTTGGAGTATAAATATCTAGTTAATTAATGTTGCCCAAAACTCATCCCATTACACGGCAGCCAAATAATTAATTTAATTTCCGTTGGAGAAAAAGTTGTTCAGTCATCGGGGTCATCATCCCCTCTAGCCACCCAGCGGCTGCTGCTGCTCCCTCGCACTCTTGCCAATAATTTAATTGTTTGCCGGAAAGTCTTTTGATAAATTTTTAGTGGCCGCCGCAAAAGTCATTCAAATTAAGTGCAAAGTTTCCCGGCGGCGTAAGCGCCAAACTGGAAGTTACGGCTATATGCAAGTACATAATTTCCAGCGAACTTGAATCCAAATGGCCCAGAGCAGTGGAGTCCGCAAAAAACATATTAAATGCTGGCCAAAAATGTCGTCAAATACTTGGTCGGAATCGGAGGTCGAGGGTCGCAGGTAGAGGGTCCGCCCTGCTGTCGATGACAGGCGGACAAGAGACAAGCAACTATAGACGTCGTCGTCGACGTTTGTCTGAATGGCGAAGGTCGTCGTCGAGTGGCAGACTATAGACTTCATACGACCCACACACTTTGGCGGTTCAACGGACGACTCGCCGCAGAGGTGACAGCGGTGACAACAGCGCCTTGAGTGTGCCACCAAAAATAGGTCTAAGCACTTAATCACAGCCGGCTTTGGGGGACTGTCGGTGGGGCTGCCTCAAGTCAAGTAATTGCCTTAAAATGTACACCGCGGCGGCGTATGCAAAAACAAATCGCAGAAATTTCATTTACAATGCTGCCATTTTGTTGCCGAGATTGCTTCTGGTCGTGTGTGTGATGGAGCACAGTGAGAAAAGATGGATTCAAATTACAGAGAGTTTCTCTTTTACCCAAGACATGTTTTAAATGTTACTTAAATTCTCCATTGCTTATTTTTCCCACAGGATTCGGTGTTGTAGGGCTTCCTCATGAGTTGATTTTTCGGGTTGCAAGAAATCACAGAGAAAACAGTCGTAATACCTTTGAATTGAAGTAATAAACATGAGCACAAATTATAACCTTGAGTTGAACTTTATTTAATTTTAAATAAACTTGTAAATATTCTTTATTTATTTATTCTTAATTCCAATTTATAAACTATATTCTTTATTGATTTTTTTTTTATTTTTATCTTATTTTATTATCCTTATTATTCATTCAAATGCACTAAAAACTTATACATTTTTTAATAACTCAACTAGTCAAAAGTATTTTTTTTAATTTTTTAAGTCAAATTTGATTGACTTCAATTATATATTTTTAATGTAAATAAATGAATATATTTGTTAAAACTAAAGTTACAAAAATAAGAAAATTCATATAAATGGTAAATTGTCTTACAATACTAATTTGTTTGTCAATTTATTTCCCAGACAGCAATGCAGGTATTAACTTCATGAATCAAAAATACAAATATAGTGTTGCAATTGCACCCAAAAATGTAACCACAATTAGATCAAACCATATGTATTACTTTAGAAAAAATAATTTACCAAATTCGGTAACTAAAATATTTCTTTTCATATTTTTGATACATTTTTTAATGGTTTAAAAACTTCAGTAATTTCTGGAACACGGATATGATTATGCCGCAATCTTTTAGGTATATTTTAGCATAACACAAAATCAAACAAAAGACAATACAATAGATAAATGGGTCTCAAAATAAGTAATATATTTTTTAAAATTAGTATACATTTTGTTAACGATATAACATTTTGTTATAGAATTTTTTACTCCTTTTTAAGTGATTTTAAAACCCTTGTGGTTCGTGTATCACCTTAGGATTAGTTCCTAATGGTTAGATGATAGACTTACGACGTTCAGATTAAATTATTTATTATATTATTTTACACATTTCCCAATTTTTCTCTGTGGCTGCTACATATGTTTACGGCTCTGAATTGTATTTGTGTGGCGGGTGATGGGGCGGCACTGGAACGGACGAGCGCGTAAGTTGAGACAAAGCCAAAGCTGCAGGCCACATACATGTGCTGTGGCCAGGAAAGCGGCTTTTGCCGGGTCCTCCTCCGCCGAGGCTCCTCGCCCTTGTATATTCCGGGCTGCGGGTGGTTTTGGTGGTTCACACCGCAAGCCGTTGTTTTATTTGCAGCCCGAAAACCCAGGCCCTAACTCAATTGTGGAAGTCTCGTAATACACATTAAATGCGAAATATATTGTGTGCCACGTACATGCGTGGCGTGTGATCCACTCTGGCAGTAAAACAATCAACGGCGAAATTATGGTTGAGTTTAAAAAATAACGATTACTTTAAGTGTGTGGAAAAACCGGTTTATTAAATAAAAAACCTCGTGTGTGAAATAGTTTTCCACTTTAATTCGAGGGACAGATTAATATGGTTGTTTTTTGTACACATGAAACATAAAAACAGGGCTTTTTTAAGTACAGATAACCCCGTTTACTACTCTTATGTATCCCCCCCACAACAAGTTACAAAAAGTGCTGTCCTTTTACGTGAACATTTCAACTTCAGGATATGTAAACCATTTACTGTGCGGTAATGAAACCCATTGAGACACCCGAATATTTTGTGTTTTTCTTCATTTGAATCAGCACAGCCCTACGCCTGATGTGTCTTCCCGATGAAACCCGACCCGACACACAGGGCCGGGAGAGAAAAACAAATTTAATTTAAATTTCTGTTACACGACGCACGCACGCATCAATTCCCGCCGCATATGCACAATTTATACCGAGTCCGACCCCAGCCACCGGCACATCCTGTCGCCCCGGCACCCACTTGTTTGTTTTTGTGCTGCTCCGGCAGTACATATCCCCGTGCTCTGTTGGCAGTTGCCCTCGTTACGGCTTTCATCCATGCGGCCACTGAGCTGCGGGGATGCCGGAGTTAGGTCGGTCGCATGCCTCACGAGCGGGAGGCATT
This sequence comes from Drosophila mayri, assembly GCA_008042485.1. Taxonomy (NCBI): domain Eukaryota; kingdom Metazoa; phylum Arthropoda; class Insecta; order Diptera; family Drosophilidae; genus Drosophila; species Drosophila mayri. Next base: position 7,173 of record VNJN01005870.1, on the reverse strand, counting down.
TTCGCGCGCTCTCTGTCAGCGGCAGCCGCAGTGCGAGTTCCCCCGCTGCTCGGCGCCTTTTTTTGACAACAATGGCGCTTGGCGGCCATTTTGTTTGCACTTGACACCGCCGACACCCAGAAGTGTGCAACACTCCGTCGGCTGGCGGGCTTGCGGGCTGGCTGACTGGCCATAAAGTGCTGGCGTGCTCAATAATTCTGTTTGCTCGGATCATTTGGCCACAGCGACACAGACACATTTCGCCGCTAAGCTGTAAACTTTAATAACTGAATTGACTTGGCTTACGCTTTGGCTTTGGCTTTCCTTTGTCTTTGTAACTCCTAATGCCCGGTGCCGTCCATCCGGCGATTGTTTTTTCCCGCCCATTGTAAGCCCCGTCTTTGTTTGCGGCTTTATGGCCCGCTCCGGAGGAACAAAAAGGCCTGTTTGTTTGCCAAGGGAACAGGCAAACATCTTGCTCCGAACACCTTTTGTGCGCTTTTAACACTCTCGTTGGCAGGCTAAGCTGGCTGATTGAGGATTGCCGGAAAGTTAACGACTTCATTGACAGGGCTTACTTAATTGGTGTCAGCCTTAGCCTCCTTTCAAAAGAGATTGATTCGAAATCTTATTTTTATTATCATCAAGAAACTTGATGTGTTATTTATCTGCATATTTATTTTGTGTGAAAAAGATTGCAGACTGTAAATATTTCGTTCAGGCTTTTGCAATTTAATTAAACCTGCACTTGATAACTGATTTTCCGAGTCATAAAGTTCCTTCATAGCAAAAAGTAGTACCTTTAGCCGTCACACCCATCAGGGGCGATTCCTTTGAGGAGCCCCATCCGCCCCATTGGCGGCAGATACTCAAGCTGGGCGGCGGAGAGGGGAAATTGGGTTCTGCTGTTGAGACCTCTTATCTTGAGATGAACTTTGACTGTGCAGCCGGCTGTAAAAAAACCCATTTCGAGCGGTAACTTTGCGAATGCGCTGCAACTCCCTCCCCGGCTCTTTGCGTGTGTGTTTCGCTCATAAGTTAATTACGCCAGAGCACGGCGGCTGCACTGGGTGTGCCAGTTGCTGCGGCAACGGACAAGGACGTCTCCTTCTCTCGGTTGGGAAATTGGATTTTCCCTGCATTGGCAGCTCGCAGCTGGCAGAGCTTTCCGCAATCGCGCATTCCCTTTGTGCCGGTGCTCGACGGCCGTTAAATGCACTCGTGGATACTAATTAGTCACGCGTTATTATCTATTTGTTGCAGATAAAAATCGCATGAACAGCCCGGCTCTGGGCAGTGCCGGCGGCAGCGGTGACAAGAAGTGCTCCGGCCTGGTGGATGCCGTCGATGTGGCCAGCACCAGTGCGGAGGCCAAGCTGAAGCCGCGTTCCAGGTGAGTGCAACACGCGCCTGAACAGACTTACACCAGGAAAAATAAGCAGTGTATATTTCAGGATATTGTCTGTGGTCTATATTTATTATTTATATGCATAATATTTTTGTCATAATTCTGGGAGTTATGTATACTAAATATATATTCCTTTAGAGCTCAAGTAAACAATAAAGTTTATACTCCAACACTGTAATTATCAGCATTACCAGTTGAGTAAATTTACTATTGTCCGCTTGTCCTTCCGATTGTAACAACTAATCTCAGAGACCATAAGAGCTGGTCATATCAAAATTTAGTGACAACATTCATATCCTTTCAACGCAGATCGAGAATATTTCAGAATTTGTCAAGTAACTACATTACATTTGATTGAATTTCGGCTTACTATATTCAAAATTAATAAATATTCGAATAATAAACTTGGAAGTTAAATATTAAATGCAGTTTCTTTGGATATGGAGCTTCTGCAACATCAACATTTGTTTTATCAACACCAATGAGTGTTTCTCAACATTTTTCCAGCAGCCTTTATTTTCAGTTGTCAACATTTTCTTCTGCCTTTCGCTCCGTTTTATGTAAATTTTCTCATAAATTGTAGCATAATTATATAGAGTTAATTATCCAGGTCCATGTTCTTTTACCGATTAACATTTGACTTCAGCATCCCTTTTTAAATGGTTAAGTAGAGCCTGTGCTCAGTAATATTATAAAAGTGAAGATAATAAGTCTTCAATTATGTTGCTCAACAATTTTCGTATTATTTGTTTATAACAAAAATTGAGGATTTAATTTTTTAAATATTAAAACTGACAATTTCCTGAAATACACATAGTTGTTGCTCATCTTTTCTTCTGTGTACACGCTCACAACACGCATATCCGCAAGCCGACTCAGTCGGCTGAATCCCTGGCAACATCCGGCTCCTGTTCCTGTTCCTGTTCCTGTCCCCCTTCCCTTTCCTTTTCTGCCCACTCGCTCACCAAAGTTTCACTTCCATTGCAGATCGCTCATACGCCGTGCCTCCCGCAAGACCAAGCAGCAAATCAACAACGCTGCAGCCGACGACTGCAACGTGCAGTAAAAGCGCTCGCATTATTCTGGCCTGCAGCGCCTAATTGTGTTATTATATTTCGCCACAAAATGTATTAATAATAGAGGCGGCAGCAAATTAGTGTGCATAAACAAGTGGCGGGGCCCTTATTTATGTTTGGCGCAATGGGCTGATTATTCCGATAATACAAAACTCACACAGAAAACGGTTGGCTCAAGGGCAAACGAGCCCAGTTTAGCGTAGTTGTTGATGATGAATGTGAAACTCGATAAATAACTTTAATAATTTACTCTGTGTCCATATCGGAAATAAGCCACTTGCAGTAACTGGAGCTCCGTGTTAGTGCCGTGATGATACTGCCCTTAAGTTCGAAAGCCACAAAACTAAATAATAATAATTATGTATAATTGGGGAATCGTCTGTTCAAAATTGTAAATGATTCTCTTCTTTTTTAATGTCACAGTCTTTATTTATTTTTTTTATTTTCAAAATCCCAGTTTATTCCTGGCCGCTGAGGAGATTCAAAAATAATTCGGCTTAAATAACATCTAGTGTCATCGGGGCAGGCAGGTTGAGAGATTAATGCGACACTGAGCCGACTTGCCAAGGATATACGGAAATCGATTTCAGGTTTTGTCATTTGCGGTTTAAGAGGACCAGTTTTATTTAAATTGAAAATTACTCTTTATACGACTAAGCATTTCGATTTTTGTCCACAATTTTCATACATTTTAGTCCAGGCTTTGTGTACGAATGCGGAATTTGAATTTAAATGAGAGAGACAGGCAGGCCAGTAGAAGGGGAAGGTGACTCTTCTGACGAGATTTCTGGGCATCGTAATGCCGTTCATAGGTTCCTTTTTGATGAGAAATTAATGGCTCAGTTGTTGTTGTTGTTGTTTGTTGAGGGGTTATCTGAGGGCGGACTAAGTTTAATTCATTTTGCATTGATTGATTATCATAATATTATGATAGGTTGGCGTAGCTTTAAGGTAAACTCTGAAATGCCAATTTATATAGGTAAATATAAATATGTATATCTGCACCGTTAGCTGGCACTGTAGTTATTATTATTAAAGCGTTTCCATATATACATTTATATATATACTCTAGATGGATGGGTAAAGCACGTTTGTATTTGCTTTGAGCCAAAACTGGTTCCACTCCAGAAAGAGTCGGGAGGTAACGCAATTTCGCGACTCCCTCCCGACCTCCTTGTCAGGGCAGCCACGTGAAATAACAGAAACTTTAGTGGATAGCAAAGAGCAGAGAGCACAAAACAATTTACTATGCAAAAAGCGTAATTGTAAAATAAATTTGATGAGTTCGGGAGCACGGGAGCAAATCTCGGAAAGCTTATCAAGGATAATACAGGGTGAACTTCTTATGCTAAATTGCCAAATCAAATTGCCGCAGTGCAGAGGACACTCGGCGGGGCCAGGAGATTTATGTATGATAGAATATAATCGATAAATCTGGTTTTAATACGCAACTTTTGCATGCGAGCCACCTTCTCTCCTCCGCCCCGACACGAGGTGCAACGGCGCGCTTGTGAGCGAGTCCTTGCCAGTGTGTGATAAGAATTCCTTTGTGTTTGTTTACTCTGAGTGTGCTTAGCAAGTAAGATTTATTCGAAAAAAGACTACTTTTAGGTGAGTGCGGCAGCAGATATCTAATGGATTTGTAAATGAATGAAATACGGCATATGCAAAGTGAATTGTGATTAAATAATATAGCATAAAAAACTAAAAACTAAACGCAAAACACACACACACAAAAACGGAAATTGCCTGCCACAGAGTAGTGTTGCTTTCGTCCAGGCAGAATATGTTATAAATAATAATATACACACAATTACGCATTAATGTACTTAGTCCCTAGAGCGTACTTAAAAGTTTGGGTGTTTGTTTTATAAGTAATCCGTTTATACATTGTTACTAGGTGTAGTTAATCGACAACAAATCTGAAGCCCCCGACAAGTATTCGATCTTTAATCAACTAACCGCCACTTATACATATACTATATATACATATATATATCAGCAACCGATGGGAACACAGGACTAGGACAGCGCGACGCGGCAGGAGGTGGCAGTCGAGTATATATCAGCTGACTAATCCAATTTACCCAATTTTGAAATACATATTTGTGTACGTAATTTACGCAATTCGAATGTTCTACCGAATAAAGCCAACCAAAAAGGAAATCGGCTACCGAAGCTAACAACTAAATCTAAAAGCAAAACTAAAGAAACCTAAATGAACTCTCTCTAGGTGTGCGTATGTGTGTCATGTACTTGTAAACTAATTGAATTCCAATTCAAATTGAATTATTGACAATTGTATTAGCCAGTTAAAATAAACCACAATGCGTCCCAGGCATCAGTGTATAATGTTTGATTCCGTTGCATAATGAATTTCATTCTAATTCCCACTTTCCATTTCCCATTTCCTATTCCGTTTCCATGGGGGCATCGGATGCGGCGGGCAGCAGCTAGGAACCAGCACCCAGGAGCCAGGAGCCAGCAGTTTCCACTAAATCAATTAAAACTAGTGCCGGCACCCAGTAAACCGACCGCAGCATCCATTAACAGTAACTAATGGAATTTCATTCGAAATATGTATAAATGGCATTCGCCTATAAATTCTGCAGTTGCGTGAACGCCGATTGCCGGCTTAAAGCTGCCGTGAGATAGCGACGATTTGAAATTTGCATTCCGGGACTGAGGAAGCCGATTTAGCGGCCGCTGCAAACAATAAACAGCTTTGGTGGCGCGGCCTAATTAGGCTTGCATTATGCGCGAATCCGAATGCAATATACTGTGGCATTGATTTTGCCTGAAATGGGCTTAAGCAAAACATTTTAATTGCGGGGACAGTGCTCTGAAAACCCCACAAAAGCTGGCACGTTGCCTTTCAAGGACTTAAAAGGAGCTCAATTTTAAAATTCAAATTCAAATTTCAACGAAAACAAGCGAATCAACGCCCTCTAGAGGCACAGTTGCCGAGACCGGTGATGTGGCGACATCTGGCGGAACTTAGAATAAGCAACGCGCAGTTCTTACTGTTGGCTGTTTTAGGAGATTTTTTTTTTCAAAATATCGAAAATGATAAAAATTTTGCTGTTTCTGGCATCATGTATGGGGAATAAAAATACATTAGTTTTAATTTTAAATATTAAGTATTCATTAAGTTGGCGTTGTCTTTGTTTATTCAAGGAAATTCCAGAAAGTTTTTATGTGCGTCAAATTAGCGTCGGTGAGTTAGCATCGGAACGGAACGGTGGGAAAATGGAACACATGTCTCCGTGTTATATTTTATTTTATTTTATATCTTATCTATTTTAAACTAATTAACTAACTAATTAAAGTATTATCCCAGAAAGTTTCATTAAAATCCCAATGACAGTTTTTGAGAAAATTGCTTAACAGTCCTCAAACCTTTTGATGCGCTCCATACGAAAGGGGGGAGCAAATATTAAAGCTCCTAGAGCTGCGCTCTAAGAGGTCGTGCGAATATGCGCATTCAAAATGTTGCCCCATACTATATTTTCGACGCTAACTTTAAAGAGGTCGTGATGCTGATCAATAATATATATAAATATATATAATATATAATATATATAAATTTATAATCCCAGCCAGAATAACAACAAATACTATAAAAGTAAAACTAAATCGGTACCGCCAAGTTCGTTGCCTTAGTCTTTTGGCCTTTTTTATTTATTTTAATATTTTATTTTATTAATTTGATTATGTTCAGCCATGTTCTAGACAAAAAAACTAGAGGAAAGGGAGAAAATAATGAAAATATAAATAAAAACAATATGTAGTAATGTGTAATTAATAATATGTAATATAAAAAGATATAAAAAGAAGCCACAAGCAAATAAAATAAATTTCAAAAGAAACCACGACGAATTCTTATTGTTTTCTCTTTGGGAGAGCAGTGCAATTTGTATTTTTATTTCCTCAATGTTCATTTTCTCTTTTAAAAGCAATCCGCCACCTTGCCGCCGCCGGCAAGTCACGCAAGCTCAAACTTGGCACTCAATTTACATTTTACTTAGATCTGCTCTATCTTCGTTAAGGGCGCCCCCTGACGACATTTTTCTGAAACGTATCCAATTAAGCAATACAAATTTTTCAGCAATCTGGCAATTCCGAACATAACATATGTTAAAGTTCTGTTAATGTTATGTAATTTTAATGTTATACCTAGATTAGCATTTCTGATTCAGCAGCTGTAAGCTACTGAATCTCTGTTATACGCATACATATGTCGTGTATGTAAAAAATCTGTAGTTATGTAAAAATATGCCTAGCATAATAATTTTATTTTTATTTATTTATTGGCGGGAAAGGCGGAGAAGGTGACGCTTCCATTTAATTAAAGCCTATATAGGCGATTTGGCTGGTTAATACCCGCAGCATAAATCCCCATTCAGTGGCGGCAATTAGATGTTATCTTTAATTGGTTGCCTGGCCGCACATGTAGTGACTTCTTTAAATCTTGTGCCAGTTTTATCTAGCTATATTGCAATATTGGAAGAGTCTGAATAAAAATTACTCTTGTTTTACTTATCTTAAATAAAAAACTACCAAAAATATCAGCACATCCGTTGGATTGGAATACAGTTGATGCGTCTGTATTAAAATTTGATATTTCTGTTCAGTTTACATGCTCTGTAAACTAGTTTAATTAATTATATACAGTTTTTATTTATATTTGCATTATTTTTTATACATATT
>VNJN01005865.1:0-15699 GCA_008042485.1 Drosophila mayri | reverse complement strand
CGAGAATGTAATCACTCCTCACTTGCAACATCTGTGTAGATCCGTCATTTCGCCATGTCAGCATGGTTTTATGAGGCGAAGATCAACCACGATCTTCTGGAACTTACCATTTTTGTTATTAGGGGCTTCCAACAAAATCTTCTAACCGGTGTTATTTACACGGACTTCAATAAAGCCTTCGACTCGGTTAATCATTCTCTTCTGGTTAGGAAACTTGATTCAATGGGGTTTTCTAGTGATCTTTTTAAGTGCATTTCGAGTTATCTAAGTGACAGGACCCGAAAGGTTCTGTTCAGAAACGTTCTATCCAATAGCCTCAGGGTCACATCCGGCGTCCCACAGTGTAGTCACCTTGGACCACTGCTATTTACATTGTTTATCAATGATTTGCCGCAGGTTTTAACCAAATCCAGAGTACTCATGAATGCTAACGACGTTAAACTTTGCCTGCAGTATAGGGACATTTCTTGCAAATCTAACCTTCAATCGGATCTTGATAGCTTCCAAGCATGGTGTTATGCTAACGACTTACATCTTAACAACTCTAAATGTAAACTAATGACATTTTCATGTGTCACTCCCCTTTTTGCCACTCATATGCTTGACAATTGCTCTTTGTAAAGAATTTCTATTGTCGATAATCTGGGTGTCCGCCTCGATCTTAAACTTTCGTTCTCAGAACATATTTCTTGTATGGTTAACAAAGCCAGAGCATGCTGGGATTCGTTAAAAGGTGGTTGCAGGAATTCATAAGAGCGTCCGAATCTTCAGGATGGGATTATTATTAATAAGTACTGCCCGAAGGCGCTTTTTAGCGCTCAGTTTGTGGAACCTCTTGCACTTCCGAAGAGGATGGATACCCCGGCAGACTCGGCAGCGGTAGGATTGAATGCCTCGAGTACGTCTGCTATTCAAATTTTGGGCGGAACGAGGACGCGGCACTATTATGTTTGAGTGTTCTGGGAGGAAGAGGAAAGAAAAAACAAAATTGACTTAGTATAGGACCTCTCAGACGGAAATATATTAATTGCTGGGATCAGCTGACTGCTGGCTCCCCACTGGGAGAAGGTTAAGCACGGGCCGTTTTATTGTGCCGCGCGTCGAACGGACCTAGACCGCACCGGACACGCGGCCCGCAGTTGCGAAAATCCACCAAGATTGTTCTGCTGGGTCTGTGGGAAAAAAGGAATAAAAACAACAGAATTCTGCAGATCAACGTCGGGAAACGCACGAGGCCTGATCAATTAAATCTGGCAGCTCAGGCCACACAAGAACGGCCAGATGTAAGGGACGCCCTAGCATGCGACGGGTTCCAAATTGTCGCAGAAGTAGGGTTCGGAGAAAGGACCATGAAAGGAGTAGTGGATACAGGGGCATCAAGAAGTGCGATCAGCAGGAATTCATATCAAGACATGAGAGAGCATGACAAATGGGGAGGACTACGAGCAGAGAGAACAGTAGCCAAGGAAAGGATCCAAAGATCGATCGGAATTTTCCACGCGGAAATCAAATTCGGAGGGCTGCATTCAGAATACTGTTTATGATAATGCCAGAAGTTACAGGAGGGCTCTTACTAGGAATGGACTTCCTGGCGAAGGCACGAAGCACGATACGAAGCGGGAATCTTGAGCTAGAGATAAATAAAGCAGAAAACAACCAGGACAATGAGAGGGAACTGATGGAGATACAAGAGAACGACGGCACACTGGAGGACAGGATACAGAACTTTCTACAAGAGAACAGGTAAGTATTCGAGAAAATGCAAAGGGTCCATAAAATATGTCTGAAAGACGACAAACCAATTAAACAAAGGTACTACATGAGAAACCCGAAGCAACATGCAATAATCGACGAACAGATAAACGAGCTGCTAGACATAGTCCTTATAGAAAAATCAAGAAGTCCATACAGCGCATCCGTAGTACAGGTCAGGAAAGAAAACAACGAATGACGAATGCAATGACTACCGACTGCTAAACGACAAAACAGAGAAAGACGCATATACAGTACCAAGGATGAACTTCATCCTGGACCAATTATGGGAAGCTAAGTACATCAGCATAATAGACCTGAAATCAGGGTTCTGGCAGAACCCGATAGAGGAAGTAAACAAACAGTATACGGCATTCACGGTACCAGGACGAGGACTAATTCAGTGGAAAGTAATGTCATTTGGACTAACGACAACGCCGGCAACATTTTAACGGGCACTTGATACGATCATCGGACCGGAAATCGAACCACACGCCTTCGCATACTTGGACGACATTATAGTGATAGGACGGACAAAAGAAGAACACCTGTGTTATTGGTAAGAGGCTAATAGTTTTTACAGCAGCACACCACAAAACAACCACAGATGAATAGCGCTAATTTTCAATAAGTTTATTTATTTCCAGCTTCCGACTCGATGTGATATAATGTTTTTTTTTATTAGGGCAAGGTGCGTGAGACGCTTAAAAACTTTTGTCTTTTCTTTTCCTCTTTTTCTTCAATTGAATAATGGCGTCCCTCTTAAAAATCGTATAAAAACGATTAATGGTATCTAACTTTTTCGATACTTCTTAGCGATACGTAAATAAAAGAAACGAAATTAAATTTTAATTATGCCGGCAATATTCCCTCTTCTGTAATTGATCCTAGGGTGGTCAGTTACCGTCTCCTTTGCCGACATTTAGTACAGCGATCTTGGTAGCTGGTCGATCGAGTTCCATGCTGCGTTTTAATCGTGGCCCGACGAACCTGGACGTCCTTGGCCGCAATAGTGTTGGTTACGCGTCCTTTAAGCCATAGATTTATGGGCTAGTTCTCGTCGACGATGATGACTATGCTGCCGACCGATATCGACGGGCACTTCTCAAAACATTTTGTTCTTCGGGTGAGCGTCGGCGTAAACTCTTTCACCCAACGTTGCCAAAAACAATCTCCAAAACGTTTTACCTCGTTCCAGTGACGTCTCAGGTTCAAATGGTCTGGGTTGAATGGTTTGTATCCATTTGATGATCCCATTAAAATTTCCCAGTAAATTTCTCGTGCTGTACTGTGCCTTAAAATTTGCCAGGCACATCACACAGGAGCTTGTATCAAGGCTGTGGGTGATTTCGCAGTGAACCGCATGCAAGGTCAAGCAAGTAAACAGCGCAACCCATCTCTTCTCTTTGCGTCTTCCGATGTTGACAAGAATTGGCCCGAAATAATCAACGCCAGTGAAGGTGAACGGTTTCTCAAAACTTCTCGCTTTTGGATTGCAGCCATTTGTGAAAGCTGAGGCGTAGCGTTACGATTTTTGCATATTTGGCAAGCCTTTCTCACTGATTTATGGAAAACCCTTAGGCGAAAAATGTAAAATTTCGATTTTATGTCGTTTATGACAGAATCGTGGGCGAGGTGATGATATTTTTCTTAATGAAGTTAGAGCTGAAAATATAAAATTAAAGGTGGAAAAATTCAAATTTTCTTATGCTAGGGATATTTCATCTTTGAAAAAAATGTCCCAAATGAATTCTTTGGTCCGATATGCTCAACCAAATTCTGGCTTGAGTATGTTGTCATCAAAGAATATGAAGCAAAAAAAAAAAGAAACGGCCTGTTGGGATAACTCTTCCTAAGCCCGATCCGACCACTGTGCCCTCTATATCCTCTAACTCTGTCCAAAAAAAATTAATACTTCGCTGTTTATCTGCTATCAGAATGCGAGAGGATTACGTAGTAAGCTGCCTAAATTGTATTCTGATAGTTTCGCATTCGCCTCCCATGTTATTGTGTTCGCAGAAAGCCGGAGATTCTTAGCTCCGAAGTTTTCCCAGCTGTGTTCACGATTTATCGGCCTGTCAGGCGCGGTGGTGGGGTCCTCATAGCGGTCAACTCCACTCTCACGTCAGAATAAGTAACTTTCGAGCAAAACAACGAAGTTGAATTCCTTTGTGTGAAGCTATCATTTAATGGTCGCTTTGTTTTTATTACATGTTCCTACATTCCTCCACTGTCGGAACTGTCTATCTTCTTTCCGCCATTCGGATGGTTTCCAATATGCTTTCACATAGAGATCATTTTGTAGTCTTGAGTGATTTTAATATCCCTGGGGCAATTTGATCCCTACATACCTCCTCTAATACACTTCAAACCTCAACACAACTTGACTTTATTGCTGGCTTGTTCGACATTTCGCTGTCTCAAGTCAACCATGTAAGAAATTCCTTAGAGCGCTTGCTTGATCTTTGTTTTGTCTCTGATCCGGCCAGTGTCAGTTTAGCGAGGGTGGCGCCTTTGACGCAACCTGAAGATCCCTATCATCCTAATTTCGATGTGACAGTCTATACTGGTGCTGTTATACAGGAAATATCTGATAGACCAGCCAAAAGAGTTTACTGCTTTCGCAGTACCGGCTGAATAATCTTATTTCTGACTATAATTGGTCTGATTTATACATGTTCACTGACATGGCTGATGCTGTAAACATTTTTTACAATGCGATGAATTCATTCTTCTCAGAATGTGTTCCCTTATACTATCCCCCATTTTCAAATAAACCACCTTGGCTTACTAAAGAATTGAGTCGCTTGAAAAATGTAAAGTCAAGGCTGTATACGAAATTTAGAAAAACCGATTCTCGTTCTGACCTCTCTAACTATATATCTCCTCGGTCAAACTTCACCGTATTGAACACACAGTGTTACAAAAACTATTTGACTCGTTGCAGGGTCCAGTTCTCTCAGGATCCAAAACTGTTTTATAATTATGTTAATACTAAACGTAAGGCGGTAACTCATCCTTCCTTACTCTCGTTTGCAAACGCAGCTGTGAAGGGCGATCAGGCTATTGCCAATCTTTTTGCCCAATATTTTTTAAACAACATACTCCACTTCCATTGACCTAAAACAGACATATTCATATAACTTGCCTAGATCGAACCTAATATTCTGTCCATGTATAGACGAAAGCTCTCTCCTTTTAGATCTTTATCGTGTTAAGCCAGTTTATTTGCCAGGTCCCGACGGAATACCGGGCTGTGTGCTTAGGTATTGTGTTGATGCCCTGTGCTCGCCCGTTCTGAAATTGTTTACCTTTTCCTTAGAAACCTCTAACTTTCCCCTTATTGGAAAGGAGTCACTCATTATTCCTCTCTACAAAAAAGGTAACAAAGCGGAGTCCAATAACTATAGAGGAATCTCTAAGCTTTCGGCCATCCCTACACTTTTTGAAAACATAATCACTCCACATTTGCAGCACCTTTGCAGATCAGTAATTTCTCCATGCCAGCATGGATTTGTTAAGCGAAGATCAAAAACTACAAACCTTTTGGAGCTCACTTTCTTCATTATAAAGGGCTTCCAGAATAACCTTCAAACAGATGTAATTTATACTGACTTCAGTAAAGCATTTGATTCTGTTAATCATTCCCTTCTCCTCAGGAAACTCGACTTAATGGGTTTTCCAATTGATCTTCTTAGGTGGATCTCTAGTTATCTGACTAGCAGGTCGCAAAAGGTCGTCTTTAAAAATAATTTATCTAATGTTCTCTGAGCCACCTGGGTCCTTTGTTGTTTACATTATTTATTAATGATCTGCACGAAGTTTTGACAAATTCTAGAGTACTTATGTACGCTGATGATGTCAAGCTTTGCGTGCAATATAAGGACGTCGCTTTCCAGTCTGATTTACAATCAGATCTTGATAGCTTTCAAAACTGGTGCCGCATAAACCTACTAAACTTAAATGGCTCTAAATATAAGCTAATGACATTCTCTCGTGTCATTCCCAAGCTTGCAATATACATGCTTAACTGCTGCTCTTTGGAAAGAATTAACTCAGTTGATGACTTGGGGGTCCGCCTGGATCCCAAACTTGACTTTATCGATCATATTTCGTGCATGTTGAATAAAGCCGGGGTATGCTGGTATTAAGCGGTGGTCGAAAGAATTCGATGACCCTTATGTATCTTAAAATTTATATATTTCATTAGTACGCCCTATCCTAGAATATGGATCTTGCGTTTGGAGCCCACAGTATGGAGTCCATAGTAAACGCATTGAATCGGTTCAAAAGAACTTTTTGCTTTTTGCTCTACGCGGTTTAAACTGGGATGCTGACCAGAGATTACCCTCCTATAATAGTAGACTTTTCCTTATTAACTTACGTGGGTAACGTAACGTAACGTTACGTGGGTCCCAGAACATACCCAGAACCTTTTATGTATCGCTAAACTGCACTGGCTTTTGATTTTCAGTGTCTTCGTCGTTCTTTAGATGAGAGAGAACTTCTCTTGAATTTGACGCCCAGTTGCGAATTTCGAATCTACCTCTGGCGTGAACCTTTTTGACTTGGTTAGATGTGTCGATGGCTGTCTGCTCGTCGCTCATGCTATCGATAAAGTCGTCGACGTAGTGCGCACGCTGAATCGCTTCCACGGCTAGTGGGAATTGATGTTGGGGGACCTCGGCGTTTTTCTTGCGCACGTAGTAGGCTATAAATGGTGCGCAGCTAATTCCAAAGGTCATGGCTCGCATAACGTAGGTATTTATTCTATTCTGGCTATCATCATACCAAAGGAAGCGCTGAGCATGCATGTCGTCGTTGCGGATGTTGATCCTGTGGAACAGTTCGGCGATATCGCCGCTTACAGCGACTTTCCCGACCCTGAAGGCTAGCAAAACGTCGATAAGGGGGTTTAAGCAGTCCGGTCCGCTCAGCAGAAGGTCGTTGAGGCATATTCCATTCGTCTTTGCTGCCGCGTCCCAAACCAGCCTAATTTTTCCTGGCTTATTTGGGTTTAAGGCTATAAAAACGGGTAAATACCAAGTGCGATCTCCCTCTTTCTCGGCCTCCTCGTCAGATAGTTGTATGGCGTATCCTTTTAGAAGGAGATTTTTGATTTGGTCGTCGATTTTGGTGTACAGATCTGGTTCGCTCAGAATCCTTTTTCTCATGCATTGCAGACGCTTTAGGGCTGTAGCTCGACTTTTTGGTAGCCTTTCGAGATCATTCCGCCATATGAGCCCAACTTCATATTTTTTCAGATTTATTTTGGCACGTCCGTTCCAGGATTTCTACTGCTCGTTTGTCCTCGCTCGACAGGAGCTTTTTAGGCGAAATTGCATCAAGGTCGAATTGCGCCTTGACTTGATCGTGAAGCTCTTGCAAATTGCAACCGCAGAGATGCATGGAGGCGTGGCACTTGGAGTTTGTTGATCTCTAGATGGTCCATCCTAACATGCACTTTGACGCTATTGGATCGTTCCACTTACCTTCGCAGATCCTGCGAGGAACGGCGCTCTTCCAATTGTTTGTTCCGATTAACAACGTTGGCTGCGCGGAATAAGACTTTAGTAGCAAGTTCTTCAGATAGCTATACTTACGGCGCAATTCATCTATATCGACGGTTTGTTTGGGCAGCGCGATGTTCTTTACGGTCTGAACGTTGTTAAGCCAAAACCGTTTTTCTGAACCTTCCGCGGAAATCTGAATTGATGCGCGCATTGAAGTATCTTCGAATCAAGTTGTTTCACCAGTCTACTGTAAACATATCGGTGATGGCGAGCCCTTTATACCCAGTTTGTCAAAAACTACTGCGTCTATTAAGGTAACAGAGGATCCTTCGTCCAGAAAGGCGAAAGTGTCGATTTTCTTTTCGGCTGAATGTAGCGTTACGGGAACGATTCGGAAAAACTGGTTGCCTTCTACGTCGCTTTGGTGCGTGCTTACATGTTGTTGATTCGTTGTGTTGTTGAGTGCGTTAGAAACGCTCGGATTGTTTAGGTACGCTTTCAGTTTGCAAGAACATTTTCAGCGTGTTCATTACTTCCGGGACTAGAGCAGGAAGCAAGAGCTTATCATTGACCATTTCGCTTGCCCTACCCTTAAGGCACTTTTGCAGACGAAGCAGGTTTTCAACGTTGGAGAATCCTGCTGCTGAAGTACTATGTTCGAATGTACTGATGAACATTGGCCACTCCTCAGGGTCTCCGGTGAACGAAGGAAGATCCTTTGGTATAGCTTGCCTGGCAACGATTTGGAAGCTTGACGGGGACGCGGTCGTCATCTGGAACGCGATCCCGGAAGCGCGTTCATCTGTAGTAGGATTTTATATTTCTCCTCTATAAATCTCTGTTTAGAATCTCTTTTTTCTTTCAACATTTCATTTGGTTCTGGTCGACGCTCAAATTACCTTCGAGAATGGTTTGTACTTCAATAGGCTCGTTTATGTCGATGAGAGCTTCCATTTGCTGCGCAAGCTTGTTTTGGCCGGCTGAGGGTGCGGTGAAGTTGTCGGATTGATTTGTGGAATTTATCGGTGATCGCAGTGTCCTTCCGAGTGGGTTTCTGCAGCTTCCCTTGCCGAGGCACGCGGCGCAGGTCCAATCTTTATCTTTGACGTCATCGTCAACGCCGGCGCAGTGAAAATGACACCAGCTGTTGCAAACGTTGCATTGAACCCAGCTTTCCTCAGATCCAGCCGACTTTTTCTTGCAAATTCAATTGGAGGTTATGTGAATTTGCATGTGGCAGAAGCCAATTGTGTGTTCTAATTGCAATTTGTTTGTAATTTCAAGTGTGTTTACTTGCTCTGCTTGTAGATTACGAGTTGTTCACCTAACGTTCAAGATAGTACAAAAACGATTAATGGTATCTTACTTTTTCGATACTTCTTAGCAATACGTAAATAAAAGAAACGAAATGAAATTAAATTTAAATTATGGCGGCAACAACCTGCAACAAAGAAATTAAATTTAAATTATGGCGGCAATAACCTGCAACGCCGACAGGAAGTATTTCTAAGACTGAAGAGGGCGAGTTTACGAATAAGCCCGGATAAATGTCACTTCTTCCAGGAAGAACTTAAATATCTAGGACATGTGGTTAGCAACCAAGCCATCCGAACAGACCCGACCCCAGCAAAAATCCCGGCCCCGAAGTCAACGAAAGAGGTACACAGCTTTTTGGGGATGGCCTCTTGGTATAGACGGTTCATACCCAACTTCACGGAACAAGCTGGACCATTACAGGAGCTGATCAGGAAAGGACAGAAGTTCGAATGGACGGAAAGGCAACAACGCGTTCGACAGCCCAAAGGAAAGCTTGACACAAGCACCGGTTTTGGCATGTCCGCCCTTTACTAAAAATGTCAAGCTACAGAAATTTCACGGTAATAACGAACCTCATGGCATTGAAGTAGCTAAACTTGATCAAAAGTCCCCAGATGGGCACTAGGTTTACAGCCATACCAATTCGAGCTCCAATACAGAAAGGGAAAACTCAACGTAGTGGCGGATGACCTATCAAGACTACCACGAACAGAGGTGACGGACTAGAATTAGACAGAGGAATTACAAAGGGAACCACAAAACGAGGAGTATCAAATGGCAGGAAACAGGTTGTATAAACGGGTAGAAAAAGGAAATGATCGACAACAATGGAAACTATAGCATAGTTGTAGTACAACTCGGACTAGAATTTATTGAACGGATTCTGGTCTTGAGCTACCTTGGAATATATATATAATACAACTGAATTCTCTCATCTGTTCTCACTTGGAAAAGGGTAAACTTCTCTTACAGCTACAACTCGGACTGGAATTTATTGAACGGATTCTGGCCTTGAGCTATCTTGGAACTTGCGGCAGACCGTCACAAGTTTAGCGCCATATGGCCCGTCATCACTGTGATTGGGTACCCTTCCAGGTACATTTTATATAATTAGGACGCCCCAGTAAATGGCTGAACACTCCTTTTCCGTCGCGCTATATTTCTGTTCCGTTTTGCTCAATCTTCTGCTTGCAAACGACATCACGTGTTCCCCATCTTCAGATTTCTGTGTCTGCACTGCTTTTACCCCGAAGTCTCTTTCGTCCATCTGCAACCTCTTAGTAAAGCCCGGACAAGCCAAAATCGGTGCTTGCGTTTGGCTTTCCTTTATGCTGTCGACCATTTGAACTTGTGACGCCCCTTCCAGAAGCGCCACAACATTTCATTACTATTCATATGTACATACATTATAAATATTAATTATTAAATATTTAATATTAAATATTAATTATTAAGAAATATAACATAAGAGTTAGTATTCATTTGGGAGCTATAGCAAGCAGCTTCTGCGCCTGTATACGAACGCCTGTATACCAACGGCGATCTGCACGACGGAAGTGGAAGCATCGATAACTTCTTGTGCACCTATCCTGACCAGCGATCTAGAAGGCGATGGGAAGATGGAACAGGGGTAGATTAAACGGTTTAGACGCGCCTTCGGGGGCATCATCCTCCTAAATATGATATTTTCTACTGTCACTCCTACTTTTATAAAAATTTACTTATATAAGATCCCTGGCCACGACTGAGGTATCCCATCCAGAGAACTAAGTTACAAACTTCTGCCCTTTTCTAATCAGCTCCTGTGGCGGTCCCGCTTGTTCCGAGAAGTTTTGTATAAGCTGTCTATACCAGGAGGCCTTCCCCAGGAAGCTGTCTTACTCTTATGTTGTATTTGTTACCGGCAGTTCCCGAATCGCTGCTACTTTTTCCGGGTCTCACGACGTGCCCCAGGCATCTCAGGTCCTCCAGGAAGAATTTCTCTAGGTATATCCGCAGATTCGCCTTTTGCAATCTTCTGAACACTTCGTGTAATCGCTGCAGGTGTTCTTCCCTAGTCCGCCCTATCAAGATGTTGTCGTCTAAGTATCCAAAGGAATGGGGCGCCGTCTCGGGTCTGATGATCGTATCCAGTGCTCGCTGGAATGTCGCCGGTGCTGTGGTTAGCCCAAAAGGCATTACCGTCCACTGGACCAGTCCGCGCCCTTGTACCGTGCATGCTTATTTTGTTCATCAAGATCTGCAAGTACCCTGACTTAATCGCTTATGCGGGTCTTTTTGTCATTAATTTTTGTACTTTTTTTCTCAGCTTTGCGATATGGCACACTATCCGGGTAAAATTTATCTGAATAGTTGTAGTTTTTAGTATTTTTGGCCAAAAGTATGAAATAAAATACTAGACAGTATGCCCATGGCAGCTGTTTTTGTAACCGCTGTTTTGAAAAAGGCCTTTGCGGTGCCAAAAAATTTTGAAAACCAATCACGCCATAAAATAAACCCCCAAAAATTGGAACACGACCAAAAAAAAAACGAGATGGAACTTCTAGAAGTTTCGAAAGTCAGCCACGAGAAACTTGAGATCGAAAAGTGAGGAGACACGACGAGTGGCGCAAACCAGACTTTTTTCGGGACACAGGAGTTGGGGAGTGCCTCTCCTAAGGAAACACAGAAGTATCTGAGATACCAACGGGAAACTCAACGCCACTAGGTTTCCTTAGCTTTTAAAGAAATACATTAAACGGAAAACCTCCTATGAGCTCGGAGCAGCAACAACGGATGCTTTGACCATTATTCAAATTATAAAACCTAAATGAATTCATAAGAATAAATAAACACCTAAAACTCTAACGGATGGTATTGAATGATTTCGGGCGGAACAAATTGGTCGATATTCTGCTAATCGGCGACTCTTTCGAAGAAACTACTACATTGCGACCGTGACAGCGATACTTGGATGAAATCGAGGAAAACGAGGACATCGAAGGAATGCAGACAAGAATCAATGAAGGGGAAATTAACAGCCGCAGCAGAACACGGAAAAGCAAAAGATCGCAGTGAGTAGAGTGTGATGTGTGCTAAGCGCAGTGGTGTGGTAAAAAGATTAAAAACCAGAAGGGCTGAATTACTAAAGCTTCTTAATAGCGGAAGTAAAGTAAACTGGAACGACTCGGTAAAAATACTTGCCGAAGTCGAACATATAAAAAGTTTACTAATTGAGTGAAAAAATCTAACCACAGTTACCCACACATCAACCAACCCTGCAATTAAAAATCATGCGCAACCTAATAAAAAACTATCTCCGGCACAAAAAATAGAAGTACCAAAGGCAAAGAAGAAGTGCCCCAACGACTGAGAGGGACCACTGTACTCGCCTCACTGCGAGTACACCTGTGCGGCCAGCACCGGTACCGCCTGAGCCCATAGGACCCGGACATCAGCAGCTGAATCAACAAGTGTGACTGGCAGGCCGCTTGACGGAACCGGCAGCGCTTCATAGAGTGCGTATTTTTTTTAATGCTCTGCGTTGCATAATTTTTTTATATTGCACTGCGATGCATATTTTTTTATAGACAATAAAAATTTGATGTAAAGATTAGATTAGAGCATGGCCTGTTATAATAAATTTTACCTCTTGATAGGACCGGAAAATTTCTTTAAAAGAAAACAAAAACAAGAAAAGATTAATTAAGAGATTTATAGCCCAATAATGCAAGATTTCCCTTTAGCTATATGTGCCAACCTGAATGGCAAATCAGGAGAAAATAGTACACATACATATACACCGAAAATGGATTTAGTAGACGTCAAACAAGTAGCCACGGCAAACGTGATAAATAAAATTGAGTCCAAAACAATGGATACAGAGTTTACGAACATTTTATCAATTATTGTTTTCATCATGAGTGCATTTATTTTGTACAAGGCCTATAGATTTCAAAAAAATGCATATCTAAGAGAGCCATAATCAAAAGCCAGGCCAATGATCTTGATAAAAGAAAAAGATGTTCTAAAACAGAAACGGACAGTCCATCCGAAATAAAGATATATATTCATACTGTGAGAAATATTAAATTCAAATATATATGATACACAAAATTTTGAAAAAAAAAAACAAACATAAACTATGAGAACTACAAAAAAAGCGATAGGCGATAGAGCCGCTAGTAAAGCAAGAGTATTCAACGCTTTATTAGAAAAGCTTTAACGGAAAATACAGAAGGTCATGATGCAAATTTTTAGTGGCTGGCGGACTTACGAGAAGTTGCGTTATGAGTTATTACCCGTAAAGCTCGTTTATTTTGTAACCGTACATCATCAAACTGAAAGAATAAAGGAACATTAAAAGAAGAGTATACGAGTGTAAGGATAGATGTCGGAAAATTAAGTAGATTAAGCAATATTTGTAACACGAAATGCAATAAAATAAAATAACACAAAAAAAAAATAACACCATAGCATGTTTTTACTGTTAAATTCAAACCGTAATGGATTGGGTTAAAATATGTGCCGAATTAAATACGATAAAAACTGAATTTGACAGATCGTATAAGGCACTCAATCGGAATAGGCAAATACAAGAAAACACGGTAAAGAAACACGCATGTATATTAGTAAAGTGTTTTAATGAAGCACGGGTACTAATACAATGCCAACAGGATAACCTAACTAAGGATCATAGGTCTAAGGTATCCATATTTTTAATCAGACTTCGAGCCAATTTAATCTCGATTAAACCAAAATTTAATCTTGATATATCTGTCCCTACTATCCTCAACACCCCAATATCAGTTGTAACTGATGACGAACCGGAATTAACAGAACCGGCTGGTGATAAAGAGGAAGAACTAAAAGAGTCAGGAGAAACAGATCTCGATTTAGACTACGAAGAATCTGAAATTGAACTTAAAATCGAGGACCAGGATTTGAACCAGCAGCAACGGAAGAGGAAGAACAATCAGATTTAATATCTTCCCCAGATATCATGTTAAGTTCACTTGACACGCTAATACACATGATGGCAGACCCATCTTTACATCGAGCCTACATCATGGTCATATCGAATTCAATTCGTGAATTTAATTTATTATTTATAAAGATTCGTAGCGGCTTTAAGACTGGTAGATTTTACGAAAGGACATTTTGAAGAATTGGCCGTCGAAGTAATAAAGTCAAAAATAGTAGGATCAACCTTATATAAGGTCATAAATGAGATTACCATTACAGGAATAATTAGCAAGCTGCAAGATGCTATAGTCGGGGAAACATCCTGCGTAGTGAAAGCTAAGATGGCAAAAACGAGCCGAAAAGGCAAAACTGCAGAAAAATTCACATCGGAAATTGATAACCTACGAAAGCTCCTTGAAGCTTCTTATATTGACGAAGACCTATCGGCAGAACACGCTGATAAATTCATTACAAAGGAAGCCATCGCTACAATGACCAAAAATGGTCATTCACTACAATGAATGAAGCCGTCACCAAGTACATACAATGTAGTACTGATATGACTGACAATACCAATTCCATATTATACACCCAGAGAGGAAATAATTATCGCTGTAATAATTATTAAAATAATTATCGCGGTAGAAACAATAATAGAGGTAATTATCAAAACAACGGATATTACCAGAGCATCGGATATAACCAAAACAATGGTTAAAGCCGCAATAATAATAATAATTATAATCAAAATAATAATTATTTTAGAAACAACAACCGTAATGGAAACAACCGCTACGGAAATAGCCGTGGGGGAAACCACAACGGTAATAGAAATAATCACAACAATGGTAGAGTAACCCAAACGAGTTCGGGAAACTCCCAAAATCCTTTAGATACAGTACAATAAACAATAAAATTCACACAATAAATCTCAGTCTAAATACATTTGTCACTTTCATAAACGTAGCAATAGGAAGAGAATTAGTTTTCTATTAGATACAGGCGCGGAATATCCATATTAATGGAAAATTCCGACAATTTTCAAAATATTCAAGGTAATCACATAATAAACATACAGGGAATAAGTCAGGAAGTCACAAAATCAAAAGGCTTAACTTTTATGGAAATACAAACTTCTGAGTACATAATTCCACATGACTTCCACATCGTAAATTCGCAATTTCCTATTCCATGTGATGGAATACTAGGTATCGATTTTATTAAAAGATACAACTGTCAATTCAAGCCGTCTGAAGACTAGCTTATAATTAGACCAAACAACCTTAAATATCGGATTTATGTCCCAATAACATACAGTTTTCTTACAACTCTCTAATTCTGCCAGCAAGCTCCCAAGCTGTCCGAAAAATCAAAATAAATTCAGAAGAAGACAGTGTATTAATTCCGAATCAAGAGATTCAGCATGGTATATATATAGCAAATACCATACAACAAACACTTTTTGTTCTATATAGTTCCCGTTCACTTCGCGTGTGCATGCAGCTTTATTAATCTTCTTATTTTTCAATAATTAATTGTGCTGCCTGTGTTTGCTTTTTTCTATTCTTTTAGTGTTTCCTCTTTTCACCTCTCCCGTTTAGCAGTTGTTGCTCTGTCGCGACAGTTAAACGTTTTCTAAGCTTCGCTTACTCTCACACTCCCCCGCTCTTTAGTGCTTCAACTCTCTCGGTGCAGCTGCACTTTTCCTCTCACATCTTTCGCCCTATTATCTATTGCTACAAGTATAGTGGTAAGTCTTTAATAATGTCTTCCGATATCGTCTGCTTCTCCAAATCCTGCAAGAAGGTAATTTTGTCAAGTGATCTTACCATCGGCTGCTGGCTGTGCGACAACATTCTGCACGCAAAGTGCATTGGGGTTGCCGGCCGGACTGTTGATGATGTGAGAAAAAACATCGGCTTGCGCTACTGTTGGAAATGTCGTCTTTTATGCGGCAAACCAAGGGCAGTTTTAAGGAGCTATTATCGAGTTTCAATAAAACTCATAACAGCTTCCTAGCGCTTGAGAAACAATTTAATAGCCTTACGCTACTAAATGAGTCTCCAAGGTGCAAAAAAACTGCAACTGGAGTGCAGCATTGCTACGGATCCCAACAACCCGCGGCGGGCTCTCAACAGCAGCCGCCTTTGACTCAGCCTTCGACCTCAGAATT